>JAWZYT010001157.1:5000-28742 GCA_034508575.1 Petrolisthes manimaculis
CGATGCAACACTCTATTAGCACACACGCTCCCGCCTGCAACACTCGGGTCATTATACACAACAAAAACAGTAAATACACCACTTGCAATTTATCGCCTACACATAAATAAAAGCCCCCGTCCAGCCCCGTCCCCGCCCCGCTCCCTCCCCGCCCCCCCTCACCCCCGCAGCAAGCATTGTTATTCGTTATGTTTTTTTTGTTTTTTTTTACAATAATCCTCTAGGGTAATATTCTCTACTGTGCGACCTGGATAATGCCGCTTATACACAACCCAGTGTTAACAGACGCACGGCCCCCTGCCACTGCCAGCCTCACACACACACACACACACACACACCGAAAATAACACCAACACCAACAACAATGTATTCTAATGCCTAAAACTTACTAATTGTCTCACACCCTCTTACCTTATATACCTTACCTACTACTACTACTCTACTACGACCACCACCACCACTATCACTACCACCATCCTCACCTACTCACTCTCCTTACCTTACACCCACACTTACTGTACTAAATACACCACCACACTCCCTTACTTTCCCTCCCTCCCTCTTCCTAGCTGGCCCCTCCTTCACCCAGAACACACACACATACACACACTCACACACACACACGAAAAAAAAAATATATTACAACAAGAGAGAAAGAGAGAGAAATAATTGCATGGAGTTTTATTTTCCAGCGGTCATAAATATCCAGCGGCCACACGCATTTTATTTACTATGGACATAAAAGGCGAGGGTGTCGTGTTTTGTGATGTGGTAACGAGAGCAACCCTGCATGGCTTAGTGGAGGGGGTGGGGGTGGGGGTCGTGGTGGTGGTGGTGGGGTGGGTGGAGGGGGTCGTGGTGGTGGTTGGGGGTTTGAAATCAGTGGTGGGGGGTTGTGCATGGAGGTTGTGGTTATATTATATTATGTGATTGCTTAGTGGAGGGGGTGGAGGGGGTCGTGGTTGGTGTTGGTAGTGTGGGGTTGAAAGTGTAGTTGTTGGGAGGGGTTGATGGTGGTAGGGTTATAGTCACTAGTTGTGGTTCTGGTTGTGGTGGGGTTTGATGTCAGTTGTGGTTGTCTTAATGTGGAGGTGATGGTGATGGTGGGGGTGATGATAGTTGTGGTGGTGGTGATACTGACAGTGGTGTTGAAACAGTTTGTGGTGGTGGTGAAGTGAAGGTGTTGATGGTGAGATGAGGATGAAATAAATAGATGTTGTTGTTGATGTATAGGGGTATTTATTTACTGTATGTAGTGTTGGAGGAGTTGGGTGTCATATCAATACTGGTAATAGAATGTTTATGGTATGAGAGTAAATGTAAATAGTGATGGCGTTGGGGTAATGGTGGTCATGTTAATAAAAACAGTAATATTAGTAGCTGTAATTATTGCATTTTAAAGGGATTTTATTAATGCAGTTATATTTACCCCATCATTAATAATAAAAAAAAACTATATATATATAAATGAAGCTTTGACTTTAATAACAATAACTGTATGTATATAATTATTATTATATTTCACTGATAAACGTCGTAATTGCATGGTTACTATAATATTATGTATTTTTGTGTGAAGTAGAAAATAATAATCAAGGGTTTGGGTACCTATATGTATGTATGTATGTGTCTGTGTTTTGGAAATCCCCCCTTCTCCCCCCCCCCCCCACTTCCCCCACAATGATGAAGTGTTAATAATAATACTGACTACATGACTGCAATAGTGCTAATTAATGTTATAATGAAGGTTTTGCAGTTATTAATAATGAGTAGTAATTATATTGTCAGTGGATGGGAAAATGGTGGGGACGGCCATTGTACTGGTATGGGGAGCGGGGCGAGGGAACGGAGGGGGGGGGGCAGGGGGACAGAGGAGGGGGAGCCAACCATGTTATTTTGTGTCCCGTGATAAATGAGAGAGAGTGAGAGAGAATATACTGTATGTGTGTGTGTGTGAGATAGAGAGAGCTAGAGAATATATATATGTGTGTGTGAAAGAGATAAAGAAAGAAAGAGAGAGAGAGAGAGAGAATATATATGTGTGTGTGTGTGAGAAAGAGAGAGAGAGTGCGTGTGATAGGGAAAGAGAGAGAGAGAGAAAGAGAGCGAGTGACTGAATGACTGATTAAATGAACAAACAAACAAACAAACTGAACCTAAAACCTATAACCTGGTGCCTGACATGACGTGACGTGACGTGTGAGGTGTTGTAGGAGTTTAACCACGTACTGTCCAACGCCTATATATATATTATTATGAATGGAAAAATGCTGCTGCTACTGAATGGACTATGGGTAAATGTATAACTCTTGGCCTTGGGTAAATGTATATCTCTTGGCCTTGGGTAAATGTATATCTCTTGGCCTTGGGTAAATGTATCGCTGATCAAGTTGGAAATCGGCGTTGTAAGTTTACGTACATACATACATATTATTGATCGATATACTGAAGGAATTATCCATATTATTGATCGATATACTGAAGGGATTATCCACCTGTTAATTACAGATGTATATATATATAAGCTGTTGTGGGTAACTCATATATAATTAATTATCATATTATTATACTTAATATAATTATCATTCTTGTATAATTATCCCTTTTTTTTTTCTTTTTTTTTACAGTCTCAGAAAGGCTTGAACATATCGGTTATATTAATTAAGGGACTCTGTGATGTATTCAGAAAATTGGAGATAAATGAGTCCTTCAAATATTGTCACGAAAATAATAATAATAATAATAATAATAATAATAATAATAATAATAATAGTAATAATAATAATAAAAATAATAATAATAATAGTAATAATAATAATAATAATAATAATAATAATGAAATAAAAATAAAAATATATACAATACAAAATAACACAACAATAATAATAACTATACCAGGAAACAGTACAGTTGGCCACACATGAATCTGGTACGCCTCGCTATACTTGTGAGATACGTACAACAGGAAGGAAAGTGAGCACAAGTTATATATAGTTTGTTGACAAGCAGATAGTAATAACATTTAACTGTCTGCCTGTCAACAAACTACATACATCTCTTTTCACTTTCCTTTCTTTTGTAGCCAAGCACCTCACAAGTAACGAGACATACCAGGGGATCTGTTTCGTGGCCTATAGTCTGGAGGAATCAGTACATAGCCTTCTAATTATTCGACAGATATGTTTTCCCTATAATAAAACAGCCTCCTTTTTTCTTGAATGATAGAGATAAGATAATACTCAAATCAGTGTTGTGTTATCGTTTGTTTTACACCTCATCGCTAATCTTTTCCCCGTGTCTGCTTTTTGTCAATTATAAACTGCTGTATTCCTTTTTCCAGTTTTTTTCTTTCGGCTTGATTAAGGGGAGAGTATATATATAGCAGTATAGTGTTGGTGTGTCCGGTATAGTGTTGGTGTGTCCGGTATAGTGTTGGTGTGTCCGGTATAGTGTTGGTGTGTCCGGTATAGTGTTGGTGTGTCCGGGTTAAATATACGATTCCTTCAAACTATTCCCAAGCAAAACTACAAGACACCATTCTTTATTTTATGTTCATGTGGTTCTGTTTCCTCCATGGCATATATTTATAATCTTTCGTCTAAAAGTACCAAAGATTATAATTATACTCTATTCCCTTATTGCCTTCTCTTTCTCGTATCTATTTTTTCTTTCCTCTGTCTGCAAAATGTTTCTCGCCTCTTATCATCTATACCTCCTCCTTCTCCTTCTTCCTCACAAACTCTTAATGCAGTGTAATTATTATATTTCGTCATTTACCATATATTTCCAGTCGTCTATTATTTTTATCCCACCGTACTCTAGAATACTCCTAATTTATTTTTTCACAATTATACATACCGGTACATTATCTGCGTAAGGTAAAATATTCTTCTCTCTATCAGTCAGGATTATAATTAAACAAAGATGCAGAGAAACTAGAAGCCCTCCCCTCCTTATTATTACGGTGGAATATGAACTGCTTCGCGTCTTGTGTATACTCGAGTAACTCCTAACTATATTCATCGTATAAACTTTAGTGGGAAAAAATGTAAGCTCTCTGTTAATTGTGTTTATCAAGTGAAGCATTAGTGTGTGTGTGTGTATACGTTGTCAACACTTCAAGACCGGTTCGTTTTGTAGTCTGAGTTTCTGAGTTTAGAAAGGATTAATAATTGGTGAGACAACCTTTGCTGCTTGTCCTTAATTAAAGGAAAAACTCGTGACGGTAAACTGGAGCTCTATAATTATGTGAATCTTACAAACTACTCCGGCCAACAGATTCTCTATTAGAAATACTGAAGGGTTCTGTTGCCTGAATTAGTTTGGAGGATTTATAGAGCTCCAATTCATAAACAAAAAGAGAACTCTCCCATTAAGTACTCGGAGATCTATCTATATACAGTATATGTTTTCTGATGATAATAATAATGGGTAACGTGTTTTTTTTACGGTGAAATTGTATATGAACTTGCGCATCTACACAGAGTAGGTATTAGACATATTGGAAATGGGATAACTAGAAGGGTATTCACAGGAGAAACCAAACCACCATTCCCCCACAGACTGACTATCCAAATGTCGCCGGAAAAATGTCTCGTATCTCGCATTTCAACTTACGAAAATAATTCTGCCGACACATCGCGTACTTTTTACGTTTTATACAGATACTTCCGCTGGTACTCTTTGTATACAGTCTAACAATGGTAGAAATAATAGTACAAATTGTGTTTGTTGTTGTAATATTCACTTTGTTACTTTGCACCCATGCACTAGTCAACTAGGAAGAGAAGGAATGCTATATAAAAGAAGGAAGGGAAGAGGAGGGTAGGGGAGAGAAAGAGGCGTCAGGAAGGAAGGAAGGAAGGAAGGAAGGAAGGAAGGAAGGGGAGGGAGGAGGAAGGAAGGAAGGGGAGGGAGGGGAACCAATGGAAGGGAAGACACAAAAAACATAGAGAGAGAGAGAGGGAGGGAGAGAGAGAGAGAGAGATGGAGGGAGGGAGGGGAGGTGCATGGGTATTGAAATGGGTGAGAGAAAAAAATAAGAGAGAGAGAGAGGGGGGGGGGGGGAGAGAGAGAGAGGGGAGGTGCATGGGTATTGAAACGAGTGAGAGAAAAAAATAAAAAGATGGTGACAAATGTGAGAAAGCTATAGTGACGTGAAATGATGCTAAACGGAGTCTGGATAATGGTAATAATAGTGAAGAGGATAATATTAATAATGAGTATAATGATGGTGATGATACAGAGATTTAGAATAATGTAATGTAATAAAAGAAGAAGTAGTAGTTAAATATTATGCACAGAGAGAGGGAGTGTGTGTGAGAGAGAGAGAGTGTGTGTATATGTGTGTGTGTGTGTGTATGTGAGAGAGAGAGATAGAGAGAGATAGAGAGAGTGTGTGCGTGTGTGTATGTGAGAGAGAGAGAGATAGAGAGAGTGTGTGTGTGCGTGTGTGTGTGAGAGAGAGAGTGAGAGTGTGAGAGAGAATTCCCTACCAATACCACCACCTCCACTATCGGTAAAACCCCACCCTCAGTCCACTACCACACACACCACACTCCTATAACCGGACGCTTTCCGATACGCTATGCCGTCGTATCCGGATATAATGGAATGTTGGGATAAAGTGTGTGTGTGTGTGTGTGTACATATAGACAGTGGTGATGGGTTGATAAAGATTCTGATGTCATGACTATAATAGTAATAATAATAATAATAATAATAATAATAATAATAATAATAATAATAATAATAATAATAATAATAATAATAATAATAATAATAATAAAAATAATAATAATAATAATAATAATAATAATAATAGTAATAGTAATAGTAATAATAATAAATAATAGGATGATGATGATATTAATAATATTAATAAAAATATGATGATGATAATTATTATAATAATAATAATATTAATAATAATTTTAATAATTTTTGTAACCAATGATGATGATAACTACAAACTATTAGCAATGCTGGTGATAATCATTGATATAATTAACATAGTAAAAATAATGTAATGTTTAGATGATATTAATGAAAATACTGATGATAAGAAACAGTAACGATAATAAGTAGTTAATAGTTAATAATATTGTCAATAGAAAATAATAATAATAATAATAATAATAATAATAATAATAATAATAATAATAATAATAATAATAATAGTAATAATAATAATAATAATAATAGTAATAATAATAATAATAATAATAATAATAATAATAATAATAATAATAATAATAATAATAATAATAATAATAATAATAATAATAATAATAATAATAATATTAAAAATAATAATAAAAATAAAATTGGTGCTAAAAAATCGCTAGAATGGTCTTTAAAATTATATTAATAATGAATGAAAAATAACAATTAAAAGTGAAGCTGTTAATAATTACGTTATAGATATTACCGCATGCAGTATTTATTCAGTAAATCAATATTTGGTGCTCTGTAAAATAAACCTGTATAGATACGGTAACCTTATAACACTTTCACTCACAAACTCACAATTCACCAAAGAAAAAAATCAAATACAGTAAAAAAATAATAAATAAAAACACGGTACCGATACGAATAAGACAATACGGGTTATATTCGGTTATAGGTTTGTTTATTTTACGTGGCCTGAAATCCATTGACTCTAATAATAAAGCAAGTTGTAGTTAGTTGTGTTGTTGTTGTTGTTGTTGTTGTTGTTGTTGTTGTTGTTGTTGTTGTTGTTGTTGTTGGGTATTATTACTTCTGACTGACTAGAAGAATCCCAAGTGCTTATATAATTAATTTTTATCCTGTATATCCGTGTTTTGATAATAATAGTTTTGTTTTATTTTTTTTTATTTTTTTCAGCTTGGCCAATAATTATTATGTTGTTTCTGTGTTATTATTATGTTGTTGTGTTATTATGTTGTTGTTGTGTTATTATGTTGTTGTTGTGTTATTATGTTGTTGCTGTGTTATGTTGTTGCTGTGTTGTGTTTCACTGGTAATCAATTTTAAGGGAACATAATTATTATATAATACTCTACACCCCGACGAGACTAAACAGTAATTTTTACAGTAGGGACCCTGTGATGTATAGTCTGAAAATAATTGGAGGATAACGAGTCCTTCAAACATTGCCACGAAACAACCCCCTATAATGAAGGAGCTTGTTTCGTGGCATGGTCAGGAGGAATTGAAAGCCTCCAACCAGGTTTCATATATGATCATGTATAGTCCCTGAAGATGGTATAGGTACAGTATATAAATATTTTTTTGGTACCTACATTGAAGTTCCTTGATTCCTCCAAAGTTTGCTAGGAAACAGCACCACAAGAGCAAAAATAATACTAGTGTTCTGTTGCTTGCTCAGTTTCTTGGAGTAGTTTGGAGGAATCGGTTGCTCCAGATTTACCAACATGCACCAAACTTAATAATACCAGTGTCATCCCACCACCACCACCACTACCAACAACAACAACAACAACAACAACAACTCCACCACCGTGTTGTTGTACTATAAAATTCACTATAAATTCTACGTCATTAAAAGAATTGTTTGCCGACGGTTTAATATATACTCCACACACACACACACACACACACAGACACACACACACACACACACACACACACACACACACACACACACACACACACACACACACACACACACACACACACACACACACACACACACACACACACACACACACACACACACACACACACACACACACACACACACACACACAACACACACACACACACACACACGACAGCCAATCTCCACGTCTGATTTAGGGAAACCTGCTAATTTATGTTATATTTATTATGCTGTATTATTCTCGTATGTAACGATTTAAGTGAGCATCATTATATAATCATAACATTACAATATCTATAATTTTGTATCAGTTTAGGCTTATTATTATTATTATTATTATTATTATTATTATTATTATTATTATTATTATTATTATTATTATTATTATTATTATTATTATTATTATTTAGTTCTATTGACTTAATATATAATATTATAATAATTATAAGATCACCTTTTTTGTTATGATACATTACCTCTACACGTAATTAAATCATTCGAGTATTTATGTATCTATCTATTTATTTATGTATTTACTGTGGTGAAGTGTTGACACGTGCTGTTGTCGCTACATAAAAAATATCTCTGTACAATCTAGTCAAAACCATAATGTAACACTACAGCCGAAACTACTGTATGAACTCATCTCTATGTATATGTAGTTACCAGGGGTTATATTGATCTTTCTCATAATCACCATTTAATTAAGGGATCCTGTGATGCAGTCAGAATCCACGAAAAAACACACACACACACACACACACACACACACACACACACACACACACACACACACACACACACACACACACACACACACACACACACACCTATAATTATGGAAGGAGCTTGTTAGGTACCATGCATAGTGAGGAGGTATCAGAAGCCACCATGCAAGTCTCTCATCCATCCATGATCACAGGTATAATATAGTCACGGGACCTTTATTAATTAAGATGTTTCTGACGTCCTTTCTGTCCCGAATCAACCACGTGTAGTTCTTCAATTAAGTCTCACTCTTCACCTTATTTTCTACCAAACTATTGTATACCTTTCTATCTCATTACACGTATTTTCTTCCCCAACGACAAAAGACACTGATGATTATTATTACTCTGCCATTAATATTTTCCTTCCAATTCATATTTGACTACCGGGTACTTGCTTTTATTTTTACAAGTGCTTTTTGCAGAATCTCTATATTAATTTGTACTCACGGATATATAAATAAATTATATATGTATTTATAACTCCCGTCTATTCACGCGTATGTCAATTTATTAAACGCATAATTTAAGGAACGGTGCTGTACAGTATTACGCTCTATTACTTGTAACCATATATAATTATACCCAATACGCAAACATCGTATTATTTTTTAAACTCAAGCATTTAATTAAGGGGAGATTCTGTCTTTTGTTGGTAAATTGGGAGGCTACTGATTCCTCCTAACTATGCCAGAAAACAGACGCCTTCAATGGTAATATATTGTGGATCTGTTTCGTGTCATAATTTGGAGGAATCAGGGACCTTCCATTTCACACACAAAAATAAATAGTAAAAACTCCCCTTAACGCGTACAATAATTAATAATTTCTATAAACACGCATGATTGACGCCCACTGTAATATTACGCTATATTACCTGCTCATATTAAACAAAAAAGTAAACAGGCGTGTATATTCATTTATTTTTATTTTATTTTGGCACGAACATCAATCGCGAGTTGACCGATAGTGTGGTGACGCGTGATAGCGGTCGGAACAATCTCTATCGGATCGCCCCACGAGGTGACGCCGCCGTTAACCGGATTAGCGTTACGGTTGGGCGCGGGGGGGAATAATTTTTACGGTGTTATTCGAACGGATTACTTTTATCGGCCGCTATTGTTTTTACCCTCGCTTTCCAGATGATTTAGGCACCCATCCGGCCAACCAAACAACACCCCTATATATATATAAAGCTGGTGCATGTAGTGGTGATAGTATTAGGTGGTGGTTTTAGGAGTGGTATTAGTGGTAGTGGTATTATTATAGGAGTGGTATTAGTGGTAGTGGTATTATTATAGGAGTGGTATTACGTGGTGGTGGTATTAATAATGTGTACATTGTTTAAATAAAAATAAAATAAAAAAAAGAGAAAAATGTGAACTGACTTTTTGTTTACGACAGTAGAGTATATGGCCTTTACATTGAGGCTCCCAGGTGAGGTAAGGTCACCACTGCAGCTTGACCTTCTCTTCTCCGGTAAAGGTCATGTATTGAGTAACGTTGTCGGTAATTCTCCATGACCACCCATTGAGGTTTGGATGAAATGTCTGTCAGTTTCTATTTCTCCTGAAATAATCAAACCTTCTTCTGTTTCATTTTTTTCTCATTTTTACCATATTTATTTATATATGTAATTTATTTCAGAATCCATTGTAGCTTAGCATGAACTTCAAACTCGTTATTTGATCCTGATATCTGAACGCTTCCCTTCGAATTGACTGACGAAACAAAACAATAATAATAATCATTCGTTTTTAATAAACCAAGACACTAATCATTACCGGTAATAATATAAACTTTTCTGGTCCGCTCTTGTTCGGAATCTTGTGTTTCTAAAAAGAGCAATGGGCGATATTCTCATTCTTATTGTTTCATTTCGAGGTGCACGGTGTCTAGGCTCTCACCATTAGCAAATCATTAGCACTTTTTTTTTTTGCATATAAACCATCATAATTATTATACTTACAGACTGAAACTGAGAATATACAGTATATAGTAAAGGTGTGCAAACAAACAAACATACATACATACATACATACATGTTAGGTAAGCCTACACATGAGTGAGTACTGTTACCGTAAGCTAACCTAACCTAACCTTGTCTGTCCTTATACGAGTGGCTCCATGGCTCATCCGTCGCCCGGGTCACCCCAATTAGTCGAGGGTAACGACCGCGGAATGAGGCGGTTGCGTCGGGTCCGATGGCGCTAACGATGCCGGAGCGGGGTAATTGGCCACGTTGGGGGGTAAACAACGCTACGAGTGGCTTACCGGGACCACGCCGTTGGGTAGTTACGGTGTGGTTGTTGTTGTTGTTGTTGTTGGTGGTGGTGGTAACTGAGTGTAAGTGTTGGTTATTGTGGTACAGTAATGGGGGTAACTTTGTGATGTGTCCTGGTGGTGGTGGTGGTGGTGGTGCCTGTTGTGATGATGGTGATGGTGATAGTGGTGGTAGTAGTTGTAGTGATGTATGTTGGTGGAGTCTGTTGTGGTTGTAGTTGTAGTGATGTATGTTGGTGGAGTCTGTTGTGGTTGTAGTTGTAGTGATGTATTTTGGTGGAGTTAAGAGAGATATCAGAAGTCAAGCTATAGATGCTGCAGATGTTAATATAATGATAGAAGTACGGTGTAGTAGGACTATACATTTATAATTTTATAGGATTAGGATGACAGTGGTTGCATGGATGATGATAATGGAGGTTGTGAAGGTATAATATAGGATGACAGTGAGAGTTTAGGGTTTAGGGTGTAGAAGTAGTGACAGTATTAGATGATAAGGAGAAATAAGGATTGGGCAGAATGAGTGAGGATGGCAATAGAATTAATAGCTAGGATGACAGTACACACAGATAGTGAGCAATGGAAGGATAATAAAAAAGGATGTATGTGGTGAAAAATGTGTGTGTATGTGTATGTGTGTGAATACTTGACTATATATATAGGGTTGATTGGTTGGTTGATTGGTTGGTTTTGACAGGGTTGTGATCATGTTGGCAGGGGTATATACTATGGGAGAGTGACAGGGGCAGTACAGGGAGGAGGAGGAGGAGAAGGGTGGGTGGGTGGGTGGGTAAGGGAGAATTGGAGTTGACGCGCCTATAGCCTATATCGTGTGTGGACAGTTCGGTACCATATATAGAGAAAGACGTGACAAGGGAAAGAGAGACCAATACAGGGTAACAAAGTGGTGGGTTGGTATAGGGTACTGTTGTTGTTGTCGTTTTCAGCTTGCAGGGAGGGTGTGTGTGTGTTGTGGTATGATGTGTGGGTGTGGTGGTATGGTGTGTGTGTGTTGTGGTATGATGTGTGGGTGTGGTGGTATGGTGTGTGTGTGTTGTGGTATGATGTGTGGGTGTGGTGGTATGATGTGTGGGTGTGGTGGTATGTTGGGTGGGTGTGGTGGTATGATGTGTGGGTGTGGTGGTATGTTGGGTGGGTGTGGTGGTATGATGGGTGGGTGTGGTGGTATGTTGGGTGGGTGTGGTGGTATGATGGGTGGGTAGTGCATGAGAGAGAGAGAGTGTGTATGTGTGTGTATAAATAAGTTTGAAGGATTGAGAGAAGATAGGGGAAAAGGGAAGAATATTTTAGAGAGAGAGAGAGAGAGAGAGAGAGAGAGAGAGAGAGAGAGAGTAGTGTTTGCAGAGAGTCCCCATAAGATGACAGTGGAAGAGGAAGAGTGAGGGAGAGGGAGGGGAGGTGGAGGGAGAAGGTTGGTGTTGGCAGAAAGAGGGGAAACGCAAAAATAAAAACAATCGCAGAGAGAGAGAGAGAGAGAGGTTGGTGTGAGGGGAAAGACGAGGTTATAAAGGAGGTTACAGTGAGGGGAGGAGTGTTAGAGGGGAGACTGAGGTAAGGGGAAAGAGAATAAGGGGAGAGAGAGAGAGAGAGAGAGAGAGAGAGAGAGAGAGAGAGAGAGAGAGAGAGAGAGAGAGTGTGGATGAAGAGTGGTGATATCGAAAAGGAGGAATGACAAAAATAAAACAAGAAAAATGAATATATTAATTGAAAATATGTAAAAAAGTTAAGTAAGGAAGGATGAATGTGATAAAGAATGAAGAATAGAGAAAGGATGTTTACAAAGGAGAAACAAGAGGACAATAAAAGTAAAATACAGGGAAGGTGTAATGTAAGGAAATAAAAAAAAAAAAGGAAGAAAGGAGAAAAAGAGAGAAAGGAAGAAGAAATCAAATTAGTCAGAAAGATTGAAAGGGAAAATGTGAGAAAGAAATTGACGGGTAAGATCACATTAGTTCCAAATTATAGAACAGCAAATATTTGAAGAAAGAATATTAGATTTCCAAAACGTTAATAAATGGGAGAATTTCTTGTTGTTGATTTTGAGAGATACTGTATCTTTTAAAGTTTTGTGTTGGTAAATCTGGAGCAACTGAATCCTCTAAACTATTCCAAGCAACAGAACCCCATTATTTTTGCTCTTTTGGTCCTCCTGTTTTCTAGCTAGCATACTTTGGAGGAATCAAGGCACTCCAATGTCCCCAAATCGAATTATCACCTTTTGAGGACCCGGGTTGTGATCGTGTATGAGAACTGGAGGCTTCTGATTCCTCCTGACAATGCCACGAAACAAGCTCCATCTATATTGGTAGTGCATGTTTCGTGGCAATATTTGAAGGACTCGTTTACCTCTAATTTTCTGACTATATACATCACAACCCACACCTATATTTCAATACATGAAGGCAGGCACTGTTGGCACGTAATTATTATATACTCGTGTGTAATTATTATCACGTACAGTACTGATGATAACATTACCCAATAGACCCTGATGATAATAACAACACCCGTCACGATCAAGTTAACAACACACCGATAATAATAATAATAATAATGATAATAATAATAATCGTAATGTAATGTAATATAGAACCTTATTATTTCCCTTATCTCAAGTACCTTTGATTGTAATGGGATATCGTGTTCATCTTTATCTCTTTATCTTTTTCACCCACATGTTGGTAATCTAATAATATTGTTTTTAATTAGTACACATCACTGTATTCCATATGCAGTATATATTATATTATATTATATTTTAAAAGTATTGTATAACATTATTCTAATTTCTATTTTTCACAATCGGTAATATCTATACAGGCATTCATAAAACTTCTTGGTACCGAACTCAATTTATTTCCATTAATTGGTTGACATTTCCGGTTAATTATGTTTACAGACGGAGGATTATGGGTGTTTAGATTCTGAAAATAATAAATACACTGACGGAAAAGATATACATTGTTCTTATAACCATGAGATTTTGTTAGTTGACAGATCTATGCAACATTTCGAAGCATGACAGAAGAGTGAAGCCTTGTGACATCGACCCCCTGGTATACTCTATTATCCTTGGTCAGAAATATTGCCCCTTCGTTACATGACAATAAGGGGGTGCGGGAGTAGATGGATAGGCTTGGGGGGGGGGGGGATGCGGGAATATATAGGGAGACAGGCTTGGGGTGGATATATATAGAAAGCCTGTAACCTATTCCCGCACCCCTCTAACCCCCCCCCCCCCCCCAGCCTGTCCCCCTATTCCCGCACCACCCTGCACGAGGAAAACCCGGGACTGTTTTGGATCGATATTCGCAAAACTGTATATGGTGTTATTCCATTGTTTGTTTGTTTATGTATCTATCGTTGGTGTGCATCGTTGTGTGTTTGTTTATGTATCTATCGCTGGTATGCATCGTTGTGTGTGTTTGTTTATGTATCTATCGCTGGTGTGCATCTGTGTGTGTTTGTTTATGTATCTATCGTTGGTGTGCATCGTTGTGTGTGTTTGTTTATGTATCTATCGCTGGTGTGCATCGTTGTGTGTGTTTGTTTATGTATCTATCGCTTGTGTGCATCGTTGTGTGTGTGTGTTTATGTATCTATCGCTGGTGTGTTTCGTTGTGGCAAAGGGAGGTATACTATGACTTGCCTTTGTATATACAGTAGTGCAATTGATAATGGAACATGCGGCAATGGAAGATTTTTGGTGACTTCAAGAATAAATATACTTAATTTCATAAAACTGTTATAGTATTTTATGTGTTGAGGCAAGAGAGGACAACTATAAAGCTTATTTATACATATCAAAATATAGTTGTGAAAACGTAAAAATAATAAAGGTTCTGTACTTCACCCTGTAGTTTGTAATACTATGAGGTATGTACCGTATGTTACTTGTTGATGGCCGGATGGAACGGATTCATTCAATTGAGTCAACGGAATACAGGAATATAATTATGAAATGTATATACTGTAGGAGGATGTGTTTCTTAGAGTGAGTCAACAATGAATAGAGGAATCAATGTTGGGAGTAGATCTGTGTATGGGAAAGCTTTAATTAAGGAAAGACTATAAGGAAAGAATACCGGTAATGTGAGGTGAATTAATGTTATGAAAAGAAATACCGTACCGGAGAAACAGTAGTGATGAGGGAAATCGAAGGAAAACCCAGGGAATGAAAAGAGAAGCGTACTAAACATAAGAGTGATTTTTTGTTTAGATATTGGACATAAGCTTCATGCCAGTCCCCGAGGTCCATGCAGGTCATCACCACCTGTGTGTGTCTGCGTCCCATGCATATATACAAACACTTCATAACTTTACCTAGGTAGTCGTAAAAGAAAACAAAACTGAGCTGCATGAGAAGTTTCAGGGCTGCTTGTGTAAATACATATTCATCCATCTTTGGAGAATCTCAAGGGAAGTTATCGCCTTCTATAGATCCAACTCAAGCCAGTGTACTGTACATTCACTAACACTATATAATAAGTATCCAGGTATCATGCTTCGAATACCTAGAGACAGTAAATAGATGCACAATTAGATCTCCATTGGTAATTTGGACTTTTCAAAGCTTCAAATCAAGCTGTATACTTATTGGTGCTCGTGTACATACATATATATATTATGGAGTGAAGGCAAGTAGGTATCAAACACGACCTATACAGTACAAATAATAATTTAAAAAAATATAAAAACATACTGAGCGACAACTTTCTTATTATTATTATTATTCCCTGCACTCTTCGGAAACGGTATCAAACAAAGACGAAAAATAAACAGTCTATAACATCATGGCTCATAAAGTCTGGAGATGAATTGTAATACTGTAGTTGGACTTGTTAGGAGTGGAAAGGAACTGTATGTGGCGGTGTATACGGTGCCATACAATTGTAATGTTTACGAGTCGTGATGATAAAATTAAGATACTGTACAGTTACATGATGTAATTTGATAACAATCCTTGTCATTATTGTGTGTTTATCTTAATGTGGTAATTCTTTTTTGGTACATTGGAGTGCCTTGATTCCTTCAAAGTATGTATGCTAGGAAACAGGACCAGAAGAGCAAAAATAATAATGGTGTTCTGAGGCTTGGAATAGTTTGGAGGATTCAGTTGCTCCAGATTTACCAACACAAAACTTCCCCACCCTAAAGTGTGTGTGTTCGCTTATATAGTGAATACTGTAGGAAGTGACCAGACATACCCTGACACACATACACGAATATACAGACTACGTTTTTGGCACCGGCTCTGTACAGGCTCTGGCGATGTTACGAAAGGTTTGAAACTGTAACGGTATGCAGATTGTAGTCATATATATACGTGTTGCTATAGTTGCAGCTTCAAAACGTCTGTCTAATTTGTTACCACTTGCAAATTGATGAATGGCACAGAGTTTATACCGACAACTGTATATACAGATGATATCATATTAAAGAGCTAATTAGTTTGGTTACCATAAGCGAGATAATAATAAATTAAGTATATAGTGATGGACATAAGAAAGGTACCGTAATAGTGGACTATGATTGGGATAGTGAGGCACTTAATTATTACAAAGAATAAACAATGGAAGTGATAACATAAACAGTAATTCAGATGAGAAAATAAACCATGGATGTGTAAAACATCAACATGCAGTTCCAACGACAACTTTTCTCAGTGTTCTGATGTCACTTTGTTTTGACATTGTTTAGAGGAGGAGAGTACTAAAGCTAAACATAACACCGGGGCCAATAGACAAGAACACTCAGGGGCTCCATGATGATCACTGACTGGTATCATGTTTCAGTATAACATTATGCAGTCTCTGTATTGGTCAGCGGTCATCGTTCAGCCAATGAATTTTCCTGCATATGGCTCTGTGTAAAAGTGACTAAAGTAAAAAGTAACAAACGCACGTGACACACCTAAGTACCTACCATGCGTGGCCTGCAGTCTCTCCCTCCAGAAGAGTGGGTTCTGCAACATACCCTGCACTCCTGGCCAGTAGAGAGAACTCGGGCGTGCCAAGTCAGCCATCTTGCCTGCCAGTCCGCCGTACAGCCCAACGCCTGCACCCAGCCGTCCAAGGCCCACGCTGCCCATCTGTCCCATCCCACACAGCCCCGTCGAGGTGGGGGTTAGAGGACCAGGTCGACTGAGGATACTCTCGATGTTGTGTGGTGTAGAGAGACTGCTGGTGGTCATTGTGGCGCCGCAGTAAGACGCCGCAACCATTTCCTGCGGCGACAGTTGTGGAGACACCTGCTGCGGCGACTGCGGCGAGAGGGACTTGGCCGGCCCCTGGGCATATAGTGTCTTCATATCAGCCATGGTAGTGAGAGCTGCTAGGGGCGGGTTGAGCACCAAGCCGCCCCTCTGCTCCATGCTACTCAGCAGGCTCAGCACGCCGCCCCCCGCGTTGCTGTTGCCCTGCTGCGCCTCCAGCATCGCACCCTGCGGCCCCGGCCCCGGCGACCACACCCCGCCCGGCGGCGGTACCCCAGCGACGGTTACGGCAGCGGCGGCACCTCCAGCGGCGGAGAAACACGTGAGAGTGTCAGCGGCAGGCTGGCTGAGGCTGACACCGCAGCTGGGGACACACCTTCGACTGTTGTGTGCTGGCGGCGCTGGCGGCGACACAGTGTGAGGCGCGGCGCGGCGGCGGGTGGTGGCGGGAGGCAGGAGACACAGGGAGACCGCCACACTGATCACTAATGTAGTACTGGCGATAATGTGGCCAACTGCTCACTTCACTACCAGTATCGGTCATCAAATAATGCTCACAAATACTTCACTTCTCTCTCGTCCCCTGCTGCTTGTCCCTCCCACTCCACACACACACACCCCTTCCCATTGGTCACAGGGTGGGGCATCACCTGGATCAATGGCGAAGGCACCCAATGGGGAGGAAGAGGGCGGGACACAGGATGCTGATTGGCCGTTGGGAAGATAATACCGACCCCGCCACTTGATGCTGCCGCCCACTTGCTAGAGAGATTTTGACTGCGTTTTTACGGCGTTTGGATGCCAAAAATTACGTGAATCTTTTGGCGAGAGTAAGACATTAAGACGACACGGGAGGGGGGGGGGAGGGGGAGGACAAGGGACGGGGCACAACACGCCCCCCTCCTCCTCTTCTCTCTCCTTCTCCTCCTCTTCATTCCCGTCCCCCCACGACCCCCTCACTACACTGTTTACACGCTATGATAATCTCTCTATTGGTAATGGTAATGAAGACAGCATCTCTGGTGTAGTGGTGGGGGGGAGGAGGAGGGGAAGGGGGACGAGAGCGGCGGTGTGAGTCTGCCTCCCCTCCCCTCCCCTCCCTTCCCTTCCTTCTCCTCCCCTCACTCACCACCTCTAACCTCACTCACACTCCTTGTGTATCTATCTACTCACTACAGTACAACACATTCGGCCCTTTCCCCCACACACACACACACATAGCACTTACATACATACACCCCTGACTCATATCATCATCCCTTCCCTCTCACATTATGTAGAGTACACCCAATCCTCACACCTACAGTCTCTCTCTCTCTCTCCCTCTCTCTCTCTCTCTCTCTCTCTCTCTCATGTAGCGGTAAACCTTCTCTTATGTCCTTAATTCAGTTTTATTTTATTTTTACTTCGTCCTCATCCCTCAAACATTCTCTTCATTTCAACATCACTTATCGCAAACTCCACTTTCTCCTCACACACCTTATACCCTCACTACTCACACATCCCACCTTCACTTCTCCCTCACCCGTTTCTAGTACCTCGCATCCTCTCTCATATTATTTACACACACTTCAGTCCAATCATTATATTATAGGCTACTACTGTCTCCCCACTTCCCCACACGTCCTGCACTCCCTTACTTGCAACCTCACACACCCCACCCAACTCCCACTACCTCCCCCCTCCCTCACACCCTCATCCCTCCCATCTCCCATAAACATACCCCTCCCTCACACCCTCATCCCTCCCAACTCTCCCTCCCTCACACCCTCACTCAATCAGTCTAAATCACTTGGCCCAACTATCACCCAGTCTTGCCAAACTTGTGATGAGAGGATGTGCTGGTGATGTGTTGGTGATGTGCTTATGAGTTAGTCGGGGTGAAAGGGACTCTATGTAGTTATATTTTGATGTGTGTAATATGTTGTTTAGTGAATTGATGTGATGTATATATAGGTGTTATGTGGATATGTAGGTAGCATGCATGTGATAATTTTATGTAGCCCATATGATAATAAGATGTGAAATGCTGTGTATGATATATAGGTGATGTGTATAGGGGGATGTATAATGTGAAATAGAGTATATGATAGGTGATATGTATAGGATGTTATGGAGATCGATAGTAATTTTGTAGCAATGATATTTTGTATTTTGTAGTGACGTGATGTGCACGTAATATAATGTTAAATTTAGATGACATGCATGTGACGTGTGGTATTATACAGGTGATGCATAGAAAAGTAAGTAACAGTTTTGTGTAGAATGGCGTGATGTGTTGTGTTGTGGTTTAGTGTAAGTTTAAAGTCAGTTTCTCATGAGGTAGCTGTTTGTAAATTTTTCCCATGCAGCAGATGATGATATCGTATAATGCTAAACCTAATCCACTTACTTCGGTTGATGCATATATTTACTAAACTATTTATTGTATTATTATGCCACTCGGGGTTGTATTTTGACCAACAGTGAACTATATTGTAGTCTGTATATATGAGTGGTACGATAACCTGTATATATGTCACAAAAATAATTCACAGTCTCGTCTCGTAATCCTGGAAGCACCGAAATAGGCTACATTAATTTTTAGTTTTTACATTTGACGAGTTCTTCATTTAATTAATTGCTCATGTTCTTTGTGACGTTGTGATGTTAAATTGAGGTTGTTAATGGTGTTGATATGATGTTGATAGAAAGGCGAGATGCATGGAATGAGAAACGTGATAGGCAAATGAGAGAGGGAAGGGAACGTGAATAAAACGAAATCAAGTAAAAGGAGGGATGGATTGAGGGAACGTGTCAGATAGATAGATAGATAGATATAGGGTGAAGGGACGAGAACAGAGAACGTGGTACTGTACAGTCACGAGCACTAATAAGTATACATGCAACTCTGGTTGAAGTTTCGAATAGTCCAATTCACCAACCAACTAATTCCAATGGAGATGTTATTGTGCATTTAGTTACTGTCTCTATAGGTATTCGAAGCACACCTGGATACTTATTAGTGCTCGTGACTGTACATAATTATAGATGGAGAGAGAAAATGGGATCGATGGTATTACTAAGGGGTACGAGATAGATAGATAGATAGAAGGAGTAATGGATCCTGATTGACACATTCACTTTAAAAAGGAATGTAAGAAGAGAAAACGAAAGAAGTATTGAAAGCTATAATATATAAATGATACTTAAATGTCTTAATCATGTACTGTAAAATTAAACAGTGATGAGTTATTTTATTTTATTTTTTTTACTTAAATGTCGTAATCATGTACTGTAAAATTAAATAGTGATGAGTTAATTACACTTTGTTTACAGATGACTATACACGTAAAGCAAGCGATACAAGACTATAATAATTATAGACGTAACATGCACAATGGATGGAAGGATAATTGGAAGGGGAAATACGGAGGAAGGAGAGAAGAGGAACTATATAGGGAGAGAAACAAGAAAGGATAGAGAGAGAGAGAGAATAATAATGAATGAAGGATGCATGAAGAAAGTGACAAAACAGTATAATATATAAAGGAAAATGTATAAGCAAAGCAGGGAGAGAGGATAACGGAATAAAGACTAGGTAGAAGAGAATGGTGAGAGAAGGAAAGGAAGTAAAGAAGAAAAGAGCGATAATTAGGGACGAGAAAAGAAACAAAGCAAGTCATAATTATGTGAAAGGAGAAAGGAGAAAAGAAAAGAGCGATAGAGATGAAGGAAGGGAATGGAGAGAAGGAAGGAGGAAAGAAAAGGGAGGGAGAACAAGAGAGAAAAGGAAGGAGGGAATGAAGTAATGTACGAGAGAAGTAGAGATGGAAGGAGCGAAGGAGAGCGAGAACGAGAGTGGTAAAGAAGGAAGGAAGGGAGAGAAATAAAGAGCGAGAGAACGATAGAGAGAGAGAGGGAAGGATAGAGGGAGGGAAGAAGAGGAAGAACGAGAACGAAATTGAAGAGGAGGGAAGGGAGAGGGGTAAAGAGCGAGAGAACGAGAGAGAGGGAACAACGAAGGAGGGAGAGAGAGAGAAGGAAGGAGGGAGAGAGGGAGAAGGAAGGAGGGAGAGAGGGAGAAGGAAGGAGGGAGAGCGGGAGAACTAAGGAGGGAGAGAGAGAGAAGGAAGGAGGGAGAGAGAGAGAAGGAAGGAGGGAGAGGGAGAGAGAGAGACAGGATATTAGATGAGTCTGAGGTACTTAACATGATTACTTCAGAAACAAGTCACCCAGCTTGTTAACAGCAGGGGGTGGGTAGGGGTGGGGGGTGGAGGGGTATGTAGGAAGGAGGGAGGGGGGAAGGTTGTGGGTGGAGGAGCAATGTAGCATGGAGGGTGGAGGGGTTGGGGGTGGAGGGGTATGTAAGAAGGAGTGGGGAAGGTTGTGGGTGGAGGAGCAATGTAGCATGAATGGGTGGGGGGTGGAAGATGGAGGGGCAATGTAGGATGGAGGGGTGGGGGTGGAGGGGTATTGTATGATGGAGAGGGGAGGGGTGGGGAGTTGAAGGGTATGTAGGATTGAGGGGATGGGGGGTGGAGGAGGAGGAGGGAAAGTAAAGGAGAGGGTGCAATTTAGAAGAGAAGGAGGAGAAGAAGGAAGAGGGATAGTATAGAGGAGAGAGTGTAAAGAATAAAGCAGGAGAAGGGGATGTAGGAGGAGGAGGAGGAGGAGGAGGAGAGAAAGTAGAGGATAGGGTGGGAAACAGGAGATGGAGGAGAGGTAAAGTTAAAAGGATGTAGGATTGAGCAAAAGCAGGAAGGAAACATAACGAGAAGAAGAATATAGGAGTGATGTTTGGAAGAGGAGAGGAATGGGTGAAAGTGTTTAAGGGACCCCGTGATAGTGTCAGAAAATTGGAGATATATGAGTCCTTCAAATATTACCACGAAACATCATCTATATATGGAAGGAGCTTGTTTCGTGGTAAAGATAGGAGGAATCAGAAGCCTCCAAATATCACACACGATCACAGGGTCCTTAAGGGTTTTAGAAGGTAGTGGGAAATAAAAGGGAAGTGAGGAGGAAGGATATATTATAGGAAGAAGGGAAGGAGGGAAGGGGTGAGTGACGGTGGGAAAATAAACAAACCTGATGTTCTTTATGAAGTTCTGGGATTAAAACATATAATAATCATGACTAACTTACTACTATTGATGAAGAAAGCAACGGCAGAGTGGAAGTCTCAGCCGGCATACATTATAAATATCATGGAATATTTAATTGGATGGAATGAGAAAGGAAAATGTATTTGACTATTAGTTTGTTTACTTATTGTACTGTACTATATGTTGGTGTGGGATGGTGTGTGTGTGTGTGTGACTTTAACATAATATTAACGACGCTTCGTAGCGGTATACACATATGTATTAGCAAAGTACTGTCATAATTTTATAACATGAATTAAGAATATAGCAAAATAATACAAATGTCATTCCAATCTGTCCCCCTGGCTGGCTGGCTCAAGAGTTCGTGTAGCTTTATTTCTGGCCTGAACGAGCGATAAACTCTGCGGACAGATCATGCGGGGTTTGATATATGTAGTTCATCCTATTTCATCTGTAATTCTGTATACCACCGAATGAGATCTTTCAGCGATTGATGAAACTCTTTTGTCTCTTCATACATGTTGAGTCTTGCAATCTATATACCTGCATCTCTTCCATCTACGGTACTTGTCCTCTTTCCTTTGTATATTCCCTTGTACTTTTCTTCCCTTCCTTTCACTTCTATTCCCCTCCACATTCCTCCTCTTTCCTTCTATTTCCTTCCACACTCAATCCCTTTTCCTTCTATTACCTTCCACATTCTTCCATTTTCCTTCTATTTCCTTCCACATTCATTCCTTTTTCCTTTTATTTCCCTCCCTCCTCTTTCCTTCTATTTCCCTCCCTCCTCTTTCCTTCTATTTCCCTCCACATTCATTCCTTTTTCCTTCTATTTCCATCCACATTCATTCCTTTTTCCTTCTATTTCCATCCACATTAATTCCTTTTTCCTTCTATTTCCCTCCACATTCATTCCTTTTTCCTTCTATTTACATCCACATTCCTCCTCTTTCCTTCTATTTCCTTCCCTTTCTTCTCTACACTCCCCGTCATCCCTTCTCCTCTCTCAATACATATACTCAACCACTCAACGTCCTTCCATTCTCTCTCTCTCTCTCTCTCTCTCTCTCTCTCTCTCTCTCTCTCTCCAAACACACACACACCCTTACCCTTCCTCCCACCCATCCTTTTTTCTTATTAATTCCGGCGTAAACAAGTTTGGTTTAGAATTTGTTATGATATGAACACCTTAATAATGTCAAGTTAAACGCAAACTTCAGAATTTAGAGGGAAAAAGTCTAGGGAGTTTAGAAGCCCAACTCCTCCCTCCCCTCCCCCCCCTCATTCGAATCCCCCCCACCCCCCCACCCCCAACCTCCCTCCTCCCACTTAACCTGTCTTGTGTGGTGATAAGTTGAAGGTTTATGTGATGAGGTAGTGGGAAGGAAAGGTGATGAGTGATGAGGTGATGATGAATGATGAGGTGATGATGAGTGATGAGGTGATGATGAATGATGAGGTGAAGAGTAGGAAGGTAGGTGGGTGATGTAGTGAGGTGATGGGTGAGAAGAAAAGGTGATGAGGTAGTGGGAAGGAAAGGTGATGAGAGAAAAGGTGATGAGGTGAAGAGTACAGGCAGGAAGGTAGGTGGGTGATGTAGTGAGGTGATGGGTGAGGAGAAAAGGTGATGAGGTAGTGGGAAGGAAAGGTGATGAGAGAAAAGGTGATGAGGTGAAGAGTCTGTATAATATATAGGCAGGGAGGTGGAAGGTTGTGGTGAGGTGATGGGGAGAAAAGGTGATGAGGTAGTGGGAAGGAAAG
>JAWZYT010001158.1:0-15000 GCA_034508575.1 Petrolisthes manimaculis
CTTCACCTCACCACTTACCACCACGTATCAACATCATCACACACATTCCACATTCCATCTGACGTCACTCCTAGCTCATCACTGTCACCTCTCCACTTCACTCACCTTCCAACTCCACATTTCAGCCTCACCTTTATCCTTCCCTCCACCACTGACTCAAACCTCACCATACGCTACCACCACCACCACTACCATCACTACACCACCATCAATACTAAGTTGCCCCTTTTCTCTCTCTTCCCCCAATCCAGGATTATCCACGGAGTCCGGGTTTACGACAGAGGACTTCAAGCAGTACCGGCCCGTGGTCTACTCCAACACCATCCAGTCCCTCGTGGCCATCCTGCGAGCCATGCCCAACCTCGGCATCTCCTTCGGCAACAACGAGCGTGAGGTGAGTGACGAGGGACGGGAAGGGGATGTAGCCGAGTTGAGTGAGTCCAATGCAGAGAGGAAGGGGTCGAGTTTGGTGGGTACATGCAGGGGGAAGGAAGGGGTCGAGTTGGTGGGTACAATGCAGGGGGAAAGGGTCGAGTTATTTGGGGGCACTTGAATTTATAGTTGTTCACGGATAGAGAGTGTATAGTTGTGAAGGAAGAGGAGGAAAGAAGAGGAGGACAGGGGGGGAGTAGTTAGGAATAGAATAATGTTGGTGTTTATGTTCATTTTATACTTTCTCTTACACTGCATTCTGATACAACAAGGAATTTATGTAGTTAGGCAACGTCCCTCATAGCTTAATTGAATGTCAAGGTGTGTATAATTTTTCTGTCTGCTATACCTCGCTGTGTAATTCTTGCTTGGGGATCAAACAGTGTAGCAACAGCAACAGGTACGTCACAGCAGATAGCGTGATGAAGCTATAATTATAATCAGGAAAAGGTCATGGAGTTCTGCTACGCTTGGGTTGTTTTTCACCAATCAGTCTTGTGTTGCGGTATAGCCTTCATGTGTGTATATTGTACCAAGCAAGATGAAACTATGACTTGGATGATTTAGCGATTTATATACATACAAGATCTCATGTGTGTTATTGGGTGTGTGCGAATGTTGAAGGATACTTGTGACATTGGATCTTCTTGGCATTTATAGTGAAGAAAGAGGGAAGTGATGAATGGAAAGGAGTGAAGTGTGGATGGATAGATAAATAGGAGAGGAAGATTAGGGGTAAAGTGATGGTGGTTACGGGAGGGATTGAAGTGTGGATGGATAGTGTATTGGAGAGGAAAAAAAGGGATAGTGATGGTGGTTAGGGAGGGATTTGAGTATGAATGGATGTAGTTTAGGAAGAAAGAGGAGAGAAATGTAATGCAGACAAGAAGAATGAGTAATGACGGTAATATATATTTAAATCTAAAATAATTCAATAACAAAAGGTGTGGTATCTGTCAACTGCATAACTATTTATTATCTGAACCACGAATAAAAAGATGATGGGTAATGATGATAGCATTTAATTAGTCATAAAAACAAAAAAACAAATCATTAGTAAAAAGAGTGAAATCTGTCAACTGCAAAACTATTTATTATCTGAAAAAAAACAAAAAACGAACCTAATCTTTATTATGTGAACCCTTTATGGAATCTCCGTTGTGTATCAGTCACTCTTAATTAATCACCTGTGTTGGATTAAATGACCTGATGTTCTCGTTATCAGTGTGTAAGGTTAATTAATGAGAGGTCAGGTCAGGTTGGGTGGGGGTTAATTAAGGGGAGATAATGGTTCATGAACTGGGTGGCTACTGATTCCTCCTAACTCTACCAGAAAACAACAGAGGCTCACTTTTGTAACACTGATGTCGCTTGTTGCCTGCATAGTTTGGAGAGTCAGTAACCTTCCAATTCACCAACAAAAGAATCTCTCCTTTAAAGGCAACATAATATTTTGTTGATGCTACTGTTGTTGTTGTTGTTGATTTTGTTATTGTTGCTGCTGTTGTTGTGGTTGTTGCTGTGGTTCTTGCTGTTGTTGTTGTGGATATTGCTGTTGTTGTGGTTGTGGTTCTTGCTGTTGTTGTGTTTGTTGTTGTTGTGAGTGAATTGGAGGAAGCAGCTACTGATTCCTCCTCCATCACTTCAGAATACGAGTAGGAGTTCTGTTTCGTAGCATTGTTGGGAAAAATCTCTTAAAACCCTTCATTGCCTCGCATAAAAAAACGCCCCAATGAATTAATGAGAAGTTAGCTTGAAGGAGGTTGAAGGAATTAGAGACTTGTGGAGTTGGGTTGAGTTTTATTTACCCTCGTAATTTTTTTTTTTTTCATCTTTCTCCTTCACTCTTTCTCCTTCCCTCTTTCTCCTTAAATCTTCCTCCTTAAATCTTCCTCCTTCACTCTTTCTCTTCTCCTTAAATCTTCCTCCTTCACTCTTTCTCCTCACTCTTTCTCCTTCACTCTTTCTCTTCACTCTTTCTCTTTCACTCTTTCTCTTTCACTCTTTCTCTTTCACTCTTTCTCTTTCTCCTTCTTAACTTTTTTTTCCTTCACTCTTTCTCCTTCGCTTTTTCTCTTCTTTTCGCTCTTACTCACTCGTTTTCTGTCCATTATTCCCATTTCCTTCTTCACTCGTTCTATCCTCTCTTTCCATACACTCACTCTTGCTTATCACTTTCCCTCTCTCTCACACCTTTCTTTCCCACTCTCCCTTCCCTCTCCCTTCCTTCCTTCCTTCCATCTCCCTTCCTTCCTTCCATCTTTCCCATCCTTCTCCCTCTCTCCCATCCTTCCTTCATTCTCTCCATCCTTTCCTTCCTTCCTTCCCAGCAGGCAGCAACGAGAGGGAACACCCACCTATCCCTCCAACCAACACTCTAGCCTGGATATAATAGAAGTAGAGGGTCGGAGAGAATACAGATGTAGCCGTGGTGAGATTGGATGGTGGTCACTGAGTGGATTACCTACACTGAGGCTGTACTCTATGTAATTCACCATTTGGTTCCCAGTAAAAGGAGACGAAAAATACACCAGTAGTCATGTTCTGTTGTTGTTGTTGTTTCTTGAGTTGCATTGTTGTAGTACCGGTAATAATAATAAAAATAATAATAATAATAATAATAATAATAATAATAATAATAATAATGAGGAACACAGTACAATACTCCTCTGTTATTGTTGTTGTTGTGTTGTTGTTGTTATTTGAGTTAAACCAAACCACCGGCACCACCACTAACTTGGTCTGAGGGCCTTACGGAAGAACATTGATGGTATTGACGATGGTGTGGTATTGGTACGATGACTCCATAGACTTACAAGTACAACAGAGCCATCGTTCAGGTACCACCAGGCCATAGTCAACAATACCAATGATGAATGTTGTTATGATCATTCTCCTCTCCTCTGTGTATCCTGGCTTCTTTCTGATCCTGAAATATTGCCTCCCTTCGTCTTTGGGTACGAATGGTTGGTTGTTTGGGTGGATTGGTTTATGGGTTAGTTGGTTGGTTGTTTGGTTGATGGGTGGATTGGTTTATGGGTTAGTTGGTTGGTTGGTTGTTTGCTTGGTGGGTGGATTGGTTTATGGGTTAGTTGGTTGGTTGTTTGGTTGATGGGTGGATTGGTTTGTGGGTGGAGTGGTTTGTGGGTTTGTTGGTAGATTAGTTGGTTGGCTTGTGGGTGTTTTTTTTTGTTTTTTTTTTAACCTCAACCTCGAGGCCCCGAAATTATTGGGTGTCGCACTAGATGAGACAGTGGAGCTTCGTGGTGGTAATGTTGGTACTGTAGCTTCTCTTCTGTCCCACCAGATGACCACACCTTATTTATACACGTCACAATCAGCTGGTGGGTTTTGTTTTCCTCTCCTGCTTCCATATCTACCCAGGGTGGAGATTGGGATGGTGTGGAGGGGCCTGGGTGGTGGTGGTGGGTGATGTGTGTTGGAGGCTGGCCAAGCTTGGATTCATCCCTGTTCTTGCTGTGTGTGTGTCTTTGTGAGAGAGAGAGAGAGAGAGAGAGAGAGAAGAGAGCGAGAGAGGAGAGAGAGGAGAGAGAGAGAGAGGAGAGAGAGAGAGAGAGAGAGAGAGAAGAGAGAGAGAGAGAGGAGAGAGAGAGAGAGAGAGAGAGAGAGAGAGAGAGAGGAGAGAGAGAGAGAGAGAGGAGAGAGAGAGAGAGTAAAAAAAATAAAGAATATATTAAAGGAGGCAAGGGGGCCTCGAGAAAATAAGTAGGCAATAAGAACGTTTTTTACGAGATATGAAAGAGAGGATCACAGACTTTTAGTGTCCGGGCAACGAGGTCGACACAATGGGGGCGTGTCCTTCAAACTCGACCCCTACGACCACAAACACCAGTGTATCCCCAAAGCCAACAAACAGATTCTACTGTGTAAATCCGTAAAGCCCGTCATTCAGATGCCAGTCGCAGTTTTGAAGGAAGGAAATTGAATTGTATGTATGATATGGTACATTAATATCATCTGTGTTCTCTCCAGGGGGGGGGGGGGTATCCAATCGTTCGTGTTTTATTTAATCGAAGAAAAGTGATCTTACAGTGGCATTCTTCTTTTCTTCTCTCAACGTTACGCGCCTTATTATTATTATTAATTATTATTATTATTATTATTATTATTTATAGAACCCAGTCTTGTGGTTCGAGTCGAGAGTAAAGAGGCTAGTATCAAAGTGGGGTTCTGTTCAAAGTGGAGTACGAAAAGACCCCATTGAGACCCCATGTAGTCGTGTGGGTTTTGAGTCGAGGGTGGAAGGTAGATCAAGATGGCAGATATTGTTTGCTGTGGGTTTGGTTGATTTCAGAATAATAGAGTAGGGAGTAAGGCTTGAAGTAGTTTATGTACAGTTGCCAGCACTTATAACTCCATGGTACATTCAGCGTTACCATTCCTCTTTTCCTGTACCAGTTATAAGTGCAGGAAATTGTACATACGCTGTGTTGTGTTTTGGTGCGTTGCGATATATTGTGTTCAGTTACGTTGCGTTGTATTTGTCGTGTCGTGTTGTGTTACGTTGGTTGTGTGGGAACGGATGAAGATAAGAGGTATGGAGGAAGATTGGTGATATTGCGTGACTAGATGGGAATAGAGAAGTAACGAGACATGCGGTGATGTGATGAAGAGAAATGTTCGAGGGGAGGTGATGTAATAAGAATGGAAGATGAATTGTGATGTCCACCACGAGGTACAGTTGTATCCAATCATATCAATAAATTCAATACACCCAAGGGTACTGAAGCCGATAAATACTTAACCCTCGTTTCAAGTACTCTTAGTAGGACAGATTTGCTTTGATATGTGAGAATCTGCTTGCTACCCATTAGAAGCTGCTACCACGCTTAGTCAAAGGGAATTCCATCCATCAGAAGACCACTTGAGGGAAAATGAAATAATCCAAAGTCACCTCACTCCCCTAAAATGTATCAATTTTTTGTCTCCAAGTGTACGTGTCGAGTGGCAGGGTGATGATAAAGTGGAGTAGGGGTTTCAACCTTCTCACACACACACACACACACACCAACTGACTTACATAATGTTCAAAGCAATGGAGGGCGTGTGGGTTCGACCTTGCCTGACAATAATTATAATGAAACGCGAACTCTGAGTAGCGTAGAGTTGCGTGGTGCAAGGAAAGGTCATTGTGGTGATGGCTTGGTGGTGTGTGCAATACCTATGTACTGTTGGCCACAAGAATTCGTACAAACACTATTGTTTACGAGGGTTTACAACATAGAGGAATTACAACACTACGTAAATGCAATACAACATTATTACTATAGGTTTGTTGTTTGCTAATCACAAAGTCGCTTGGTAGAACATTTATTACAGTACTTCCAAAATAATGACCTCGCTTTCCATATAGCCTGTGTAAGAATTCCTTTGGCCAACTGTACAATCGTGGACATAAGTTACAATCACACATAGAGAACTCGGGCACTTTCTACCTAAGTTTTCACGTTCTCATTATGATATTACTACTGTGAATAGTGAATAGCTGTTTGTAGTAAATTAGAAGATGGTATGTAAAAGGAAGGTAGAAGGAAGCTGTAAAACGTGTACCGTACATGATGTAGATGATTATTATTGTATGTATGTATGTATATATATGAGGGAGATGGTAGTGAACTGTATACTCTTCTTTATTATGTATGTGTGTTTTGCCATATATTGTGTGGGTGTTTATATATTCGTGTGTCGTGTGTGTAAGTGTTCGCCTAAATATAGACATACGTGGTGTCAGGGATCAAACACCGTTACTACCACCACTAGTACTACCACAACCAGTACCACCACTACCACAACAACAACCACCACTACGACCACCACCACTACGACCACTACCACCACTCACGACCCACCAATACCACTACGACCACTACTAACACTACTACCATCACCACTACCTCCGACCTTCCACTTGAGCCTTTTATTACCCACCATGACAACCACTACAGCCGACTACCAGCACCACCACCACCATCTAATCCACTCGTGACGTCACTCCACCAAGACCCTTATACTCTCTCTCTCTCTCTTTTTTTTTTTCTCTCTCTCTCTCTCTCTCTCTCTCTCTCTCTCTCCTCTCTCTCCTCTCTCTCTCTCTCTCTCTCTCTCTCCTCTCTCTCTCTCTCTCTCTCTCTCTCTCTCTCTCTCTCTCTCTCTCTCTCTCTTCTCTTCTCTTTCTCTTTCTCTTCTTCTCTTCTCTCTCTTTCTCTGTGTGTGTGTGTTTGTGTGTGTGTGTGTGTGTGTGTGTGTAAGAGAAAGTGTGGAGGAGGGTGGGGGGGAAACCAGAAGGAAATAAAAAAAGGAGAATGGAGAGAGAGAGAGACGAGAGAGAGAGAGAAAGAGAGAGAGAGAATCAGATAAAGAAAAGAAGATTGGTAAAAGAGAAGAACAGAAAGGGAATAGAAAGAGGAGAGAGTGGAGGAAGAATATATCGGAAGGGTGGAGAGGGGATTAGGGATGATGAAGGAGAGGAGTGGAGAGGGATTACTGATGATGGAAGAGAAAGAGAGAGAGAGATAGAGAGAGAGAGATAGAGAGAGAGAGGAGAGAGAGAGAGAGAGGAGAGAGAGAGAGAGAGAGAGAGATAGGGGGAATGCTGCCTCGTGTATGAGAATTGGTGGCTTCTGATTCCTTCTACCTACACCACGAAACATAACTAACTCCTTCCATATAGGTGTGTGTGTGTTTCGTGGCAATATTTGAAGGACTTATTTACCTCCAAATTCTGACTACATCACCAGGGTCCTTATATTTAAATATGTTTTTATTTGATGATCACGAACACGATATTAAGGACCCTGTGATCGTGTTTGAAAATTGGAGGCTTCTCATTCCACCTGACCATGCCACGAAACAAGCTCCTTCCATATAGTTGGTGTTTCGTGGCAATATTTGAAGGACTCATTTATCTCCAATTTTCTGACTACATCACAGGGTCCTTAATAATTAGGCAGCACCTCCTACTCGAGTCAGAGGCTACCGGTATATTAATTAATAGAGCAATAACTCAAACTTGAATGATTTTCAAAGGGATCTCGTCTCTCTCTCTCTCTCTCTCTCTCTCCTCTCTCTCTCTCTCTCTCTCTCTCCTCTCTCTCTCTCTCTCTCTCTCTCTCTCTCTCTCTCCTCCTCTCTCTCTCTCTCTCTCTCTCTCTCTCTCGTCCTCCTCTTCCTCCCTTCTTTCCCTCTCTTCCTCCCTTCCTTCGTATTTTCCTCCCTCTCTTCCTCCTCCTCTTCCTCCCTTCCTTCCTGCCTTATAATTATCTGGTATTACTTTTCCGCTACACTCTGTTTTTCCGGCCGTTCCTTCCTCTTTCTCATTTTCTTCTTCTGTTTTTATCTTTCCTTCTTCATAATTCTCCATTTGCCTTTTTAGCTGGTAGTGGTGGTGGTGTTGGAAGGTGTAAGTTGATGGTGGTGATGATGGTGTTGATGATGGTAGTGGTGGTGGTGTGCTGGAAATGTAGGTTGTTGGTGATGGTGGTGGAAGGGCATGTTGGTGGTGATGGTGTTTTGTGTTGGTGTTGGTGTTTTCCTTGTGTTTGAGACGACGTCATGTGGACAAGTGAAAACAGACTGTAAGGAGTGACATTAACAACGAGGTGTGTGGGTTTTTTCACCAAATCATGGGTATTTCCCTAAATCTTGGATGTGTGTGTCCCTAAGTCATTGAATTTTCCCCAAATCTTGGATATTGTTTGGAGGAATCAATCTGAGACCTTCCGAATCACCAACATACTATGGGAGGCTGCCTTACTCATATCATACTATTATAGGTCACACACTAGTAATACTGTAGGCGGAGGAAAGAGACGGGTGGGTGAGGGGGGTCAGGGAGTGAGTGAGGGGTGAGGTGAGGTGACGGCCGGGTTGCCATGGTAGCTGAGAGGTAGTCATAGAAACGAGAGGTGATGTTGGTGTTGGTGAACGGATGATGCTGATAGAACCCTCGTGGGATATTAGATTATTTTGTTGTTGTTGTTGCTGCTGTTGTGTTGTTTGTGGGACAGTCGATGTTATTGTTTATTATTGTTGATTGTAAGGTGTAGTTGTTGTCGTGTGCGTGTGCGTGTGTGACTTTGTTGTTTGTAGGGTGGTGTTGTTATTGTTCTCTTGTTGGAGATAGATAGCAAGTAGCCCATGATTTTCTCTGGTCATATTCAGGTGTTATTGGATGAAGTGATATTTGTAGGAAAGCAGATGGCAATAATGAATGGAAGGAGCAGTCGGTGTGTCTTTCATCATCAAACATATCGAGAATCTTTATCTGTAGTTTTGTGGCATTTTTTATTCCTTTTTTTTTTATCTGGTGTGTTATTTTTACAATATTAATATGACGCTTTGAAGTTGTAGGTTTGTCTAATGCCACAGTCAGTCATTCGTTGGTAATAATGACTTACAGACTTCACTTACCTATAATTAAGATGGCAACTCACAAAATTGAATATAATAACTAGGGTAGTTTCGGTTTATGAGGGCCTGCTGTTTGTTTGGTTTCTTCCCAACCTACCATACCGTACAGGCTTCACAAACATCTTACTCTCAATCCACACACCTGGATGTGTGTGTGAGAGAGAGAGAGAGAGAGAGAGAGAGAGAGAGAGAGAGAGAGAGAGAGAGAGAGAGAGAGAGATATAAGATGGAGATGGAGATGGAGATGGAGATGGAGATGGAGATGGAGATGGAGATGGTGATGGAGATGGAGATGGAGATGGAGATGGAGATGGTGATGGTGATGGTGATGGTGATGGTGATGGTGATGGTGAGGATGAGAGATTAACAAAACAACAACAAGATGAACCGTATAGCAGAAATTCTCACTTTCTTCGTGATTCATTTCGTTCATTGGGCAAACACCACAGTGGCGAAAAATATACTATATAACAATACAAAAAATCGATACGGTCTACAACTATACATACATGATCTTGGCCCACAACAACGGGGGGTAATAGTGACGCAAACACACGGGGGAAGAACTCCACCTGACGAGCGAGTGAGTGAGTGAGTAATCGAGAGAGGTGAATAAACCCTTTTACCTTCCCTCCTGTAAATGTTTATAGACGGCGGTGGATGGGTGTGTGTGTGTGGTATGTTTGTAGTGTTGTTGTTGGTGGTGGTGGTAGTGACTATGGAAATTCAGGTATACGGTACAAACCCATAGACTAGGCCTTCTATATCTATTAAATAGAGGCGTCTGTCTGTGTGTATTTTTCTCCCAAACCAAAAGAAATAGACCGTACAAACCATATATATTCTGAAAGGCATGACCCAGGGAAGATTTTAGGTACTGATCATACAAACTTGATATTTCGAAGATTACAATACCCTCTGAAGCTGTCACTTGGAATGACTATTAATATGAGCCAAGGTCAAACCATGACATATACAGTATAGGGCTTGATGTCTCCTGAATATCCAGCCTTCACACATGGCAGCTCTATGTTGCAATTTCACGTGTTGGAAATGTAGACAACATGTATATATTGACTCCAAACCAGAACACAATTTTTTTTTTGTGCACACTGAAGTTTTGCAATGAAAGTTTGACCACAACCTAGAAAGGTTTATGCTGTTTACGTTTTATACAGGTATTTTTTTCAGTACATCCTTTACCCGCTCGCGACGACATCAGCTTACAAAGACAAAACTTAAGAAAAGAAAGAAAACGCGGCCTGGTAAAGGATTGAGCACAAAACCCTGTATGTAAACCATGCTGAAATACCCCCCCAAAAAAATTAAAATTGATTGTCATTACTCCTCCTTCTGGCACTGTGCCTAATCACTTTAAGTTTGGTTGGACCAGCGAAAGGGCCGGGTACAGCTAGTCATCCACTATTATTTCCAAAAACATAAGTATTCAATATTCACTACAGAAATACGAGTAGCCTAAAGTAGTCCTGCATACCTGTCCACCGTCCACCTATATATAGATGTCAAGACAGTTGCATATACTGTATAAAATTATGATAGGACATACAGTAACACGGGGTTCTTGGTAGACGTTGGGTGTAAAATGTTGTTTGTAAGTGGAGTTCTGAGAAGATTAAAGGTTTTTGTGTTTGAGCTTTTGAGAGACGAGCTAGAGAGTATGTGTGTGGTGTGTGTGTGTGTGTGTGGTGTGTATGTAAGTTGTGGGTTTGAGACCTGAGTTTAATTAAGTATGGGTATATGTGTGTAACGGGGAGAGAAAGAGAGAGAGAGAGAGAGAGAGAGAGGGAGAGAGAGAGGGGTGGGGAGAGGTGAGATGACGTTATGAAGTGATGAAGTGATGATAAAATGAGTGAATTGGAGTATGAGGTGAGTTATATAATAGTGTGTGAGATGAGGTTAATGAAATGAGGTGTATCGGAGGTGATGTATTTAGTGAGGTGTAGGCTACAAGGAAAAGGGAAAGAAAATGAGGTAGATTGTGAGGTGAAAATGAATAAGTTATGAAATGAAAATTGAAGTGAGGGAAAATAAAAAAAGATGTGAGATGAGAATGGAGGGATAAAATGAGATTGTAAAGTAAGATATGAAGAGGTGTGAGGTGAAATGAAGTGGGAGTATGAAATGAAGTGAGTGAAATGAAGTGAGGTGAGGTAGTAGTAGAGTTGAAGTGAAATGAAGTGAAAATACGAAATGATGATGTAGGGTTGAGGTGTATAGTAATGATGGTAGTGATGATGATAGTAGTGATGATGATAGTAGTGATAATGATGGTAGTGATGATGGTGGTGGTGATGAAATGTATAGTGATGAAGTGTATAGCCTAGTGATGATGGCAATGATGATGATAGTAGTGATGATGATGGTAGTGATGATGATGTAGCAGGGTAAGAGGGGTGAGAGGATGGTATTAGGGGTGACCGTCAGCCAGCCAGCCAGCACTTGTTTACTCTATGTTTGTTTGGGTTGGCTGGGGGTGAGGGCGGATGGCGGGGCTAACACACATACACACACACTAACTCTCACTCATGCTCATACTCATACACACCCATTCACTCACTCATGCTCATACACACTCATTCACTCACTCATGCTCATACACACTCATTCGCTCACTCACACACACTCACTCATGCTGATACACACACTCACTCACTCAGTCACACACATACTTATTCATTCACACACACACACACACTTATTCACTCACTCATTCACCACCACCATCACCATCACTATCATTACCATCATCATCATCATCACCACCCAGGGTTAACGCACCACACCTTCACCACCTCGACAGGAAGGTAGGGGAAGGTAGGAATGACCACCAACCTCACTCTTCTCTAGTTAATAAGAGGAAAGACGGTGTGACCAAAAAAATAAAAATAAAAATAAAAATCCCAGTTGGAATCACACCGTATTCATGTCTTGTGAAAGGAAAACTCTCTTGATGGGTGGATGAAGAGGATGATGATGATGATGAGGAGGATGGTGGTGGTGGTGGTGGTGAGAGAGAGAGAGAAAAAAAAGAAAAGAAAGGGAGAGAGAGATGGGTTAACTGGTAGAGAACTCTGTCTGTGTGTGTGGAGGTGGGATAGATGGAAAAGAGCTGTGTGTGTGTGTGTATCAACAATCCTGACGAATAATAATTATCCTTCACATATATATTACGGTACAGAGAAAAGGTCTCATGTTTTACTTTCCATGCAGGGCCCAAGGAGTGATCTAGATTTCTCATATACTATTTGCCACAAGAATTCGTACACACGCTATTGTAGTTTTCGAAAATGTAAGACTACGTAACTGCAATACTTCATTATTATTATTATTAGGTTTGTTGTTGTGGCAATCACCGAGTCACTTGGTAGAACATTCTTTGCAGTATAGTTCCACAGTAATGACCTCTGTTTCCATAGTAATCGTCTGTGTACGAATTTCTGTGGACAACCGTACATTGGTGGTAGTGTAATGGGGAGACACACAGACTGACACATAGACTGAAGGGAGGGACTGCATGGGTGAGGTTATTATTTTGGTCTGGCAGGTCTGACGGGTTAGCGAGAAAATTAGCAACATAATTATTATATTTGGCATGCTGCTGGGATATTGATTACCGATATGGGACGCAGACAGTGTTACAGTGTGTGTGTGTGTGTGTGTGTGTGTACAGTACATGCACTCCCTTTTCCCTCCTTCCTCTCCCCTCCTTCCTCTCCCCTCCACCTTCCCTCATTACCCCCTCCTCCTTCCTCTCCCCCCCTCCCCTTCCCCCCCTCATTTCCCCCTCCTTCCCCTCCCTTTCCCTTCCCTTTCCCTTCCCCTTTCCTCTTGTATATCGTTGTGTGTATGTCCCTCACGTCACGGTCGGTAAATGGTGGACTTCCCATGCAGTATATAGCAGCAGCAGCAGACGACGATTTCCCCACCCACCCCCACCCCTACCCCCACCCCCACCCCCACCCCGTGTTATATGTGTGTGTGTGTGTGTCTACTCACTTCTGTCACTACGGACGGGTAATACAGTTTGCCTGCAAATATAAACGTCGGCAAATCATGTTCATGATGTATAAGTATAATGTTTTCTCTCACGTGTGTTGTTGTTGTTGTTGTTTTAGTTTAGTTACAAGCGACCAGGGTTATTTTCGTTTCCGTTTTATTTATTTATTATATTTTTTTTTTTCATAATTGGTCTTAAGTGCTTTCCTCTGCCTCGTTACTCACGTTTTGGTACACGTCGTCAGTTTCCGTTTCCTGTGAACCTGTGACTTTTGCTTTGGTGATAAGAAGACAAATAAATGTACCACAAAGATCCTATTCGTTCAGGATATGTGAGCTATATTTAAAGAGCTGTTATGCCCCTTTTGTCCTTATTTAGTCCCTATCAGCTCCTCATCTGTCCCTCGATCTTTTCCTTCCTTTTTCATTTGTGCCTTCCATCCCATCCCCTTCCCTTCCTCCTCGTCTGTCCCTCTTTTATTTCCTTCCTTTTTCCTTTGTGCCTTCCATCCCCTTCCCTTCCCTTTCTCCTCATCTGTCCCCCTTTTATTTCCTATTCCTTTGTGCCTTCCTTCCTCCTTCCCTTTCCCTTCCTCTGCAGTCAACAAAGTAATCACTAGAAAATAAAACCTGTAACAAATACTCTTCTCTTCTTCCCACCCTCAGCTTGACGTCACTTCCCATTCTTCCCATCCACCACAGTCAACAACAATATGATCACTAGTAAAATAATGCAACAACTTAATAAATCATCTTCCCTTCTTTAATCTGACTCTTCCATTCCACAGTTTGGCCTTCCCTTTCTTCCCTTCCTGCGAGTAAAATAATGCATGTACAATAATTAAATGTTCTTCCCTTTCCTCCCACAACCTGACCTTTTATTTCCTTCCATTTCTTCCCTTTCTCTTCAGTTAACAAGAAGGTCACTCGTAAATTATTGCAGCTTAACTATATAAATGTTCTTGCCTTTCCTCCCTCAACCTGACCTTCCCTTTCTCCCGTTAATTCCACAGTTAACAGAATTGTCACAAGTTAAATAATACAGCCTAACAAAATACTCTTTCCTTCTTCTCTCCTTCAGCCACAGTTAACAAAATAAACACGAGTTAAATAAAGCAGCCTAACAATATTAAGATCTTTCCTTCTTTTCTTTTTCAGCCACAGTTAACAAAATAGTCACGAGTTACATAATGCAGCCTAACAAAATACTCTTTCCTTCTTCTCTCCTTCAGCCACAGTTAACAAAATAATAAAAAAGTCAGGAGTTAAATATTAAACTCTTTCCTTCTTCTCTCCTCCAGCCTGACGCCAAGATGGTATTCGACGTGATCTCTCGGATGGAAGACACTGAACCCTTCTCCGAGGAGTTGCTGTCGGCCATGAAGCGTCTGTGGGTCGACACTGGGGTTCAGGAGTGTTATGGCCGATCCAACGAGTACCAACTCAACGACTCGGCAAAATAGTGAGTAACCCATGAGCGAGTATACGAAAAATAGTGAGTGCCGTACCTGTTGAAAGTGAAGGAAGGAAGGCAAAATAGTGAGTAACCCTTCAACGAGTATGCAAAATAGTGAGTAACTAACCCCTTCAACGAGTAAGCAAAATAGTGAGTAACTAACCCCTTCAACGAGTAAGTAAAATAGTGAGTACCAGCTGGGTAAAACAAGATACCAAATCAAGGTCTCTACAGAATAGTGAGTCACACACGACATAATGGGAGTCGCCTTCCTTATGTCCAATTGGTTTCTACTATATAATTATTTTTGGTGTTGAAATTTTGTGTTGGTAAATCTGGAGCAACTGAATCTTCCAAACTATTCCAAGCCACAGAACACCATTACTTTTGCTTTTCTAGTTCTGTTTCCTGGCATACTCTGGAGGAATCAAGGCACTCCAATGTAACAAAAGTTAATTAACCCCTTAAACAGGTGTATGTATGTATGTATATGTATGTATATGTATGTATATGTATGTATCTATGAATGTATCAAGTAATGTTACGTATCAAATAATTGTCATGAGCTCTGGATTTTCGTCCTTTCTTCTTCATTTTCTTCTTATTCTTCTCCTTCTCCTTCTCCTTCTTCTTCTTCTTCTTCTTCTTCTTCTTCTTCTTCTGTA
>JAWZYT010001158.1:20000-120969 GCA_034508575.1 Petrolisthes manimaculis
CATATTGTACATCCAATAATCATACTTGCACACACTACTTACTAACACATGCAATCAGTAATCGATACACTTGCAATCAACAATCGAGCATATTATTCAGTATACTCAACTTTACACAACTACACTCAGTTGTGCACATATTTATTTCAGGACATAATTTTTATACACATACAGTCAGGGAGATTTCGATAATGTGATACATGAACTCAGTCATACACATACATAGTCGTACATAAACTCGTATACTTTCCAGGACACGTCTACAGAAAAGTGTAAATCAATATAGAGAGTAAATAAGGTGTGGAGGGCGAGGGAGGACGGTCACCAGCAGGAAATTGGATGTCAGAAGGAAGTTGAGGGGAAAAAATGTCTTCCTTGTCTCCCTCTTTAAACACCCTTGCCTTCCATACATGTATTTCCTACGTCCCATGATATATATATATATATATATATATATATATATATATCCTTCCATACTTGTCTCAACAGAGTTCCTCGTCATCACTTAAAGATGTACTGATACTGTGCATTTTATTGTTATGACATGCCAAGGGCGTAGCCAGAAAAATTTATTGGGGGGGGCCAACTCGTTCAGTGAGAAAATTAACACCTGTAACCTGTGAAAAATTACTTAACAATTGTTGTAAACAAGCTGCATTTTTGAGGAATTGGGGGGGCCATGGCCCCCATGGCCCCCCCTCTGGCTACGCCCTTGACATGCACACATTCTCTCTCTCTCCAAATCGTCATCGACTTCATGGTTCATGATGCCGTTCATCCACACATAATAATACGAGAACTCTACTCTTCACTTTTTCAGCACAGTAAAGTTCAGCACAGACCGAAGCATGATTATGTTGGTTCTCCTTAACAAATAGATGTTTTTTCTTTGTAGATGATTTGTAACTTTCCTCCTTTGAAATATAATTATATAATTAGGCTACATATCTGCCAATTTATGTAGCACCTGCGAGGTGCAGTTTATATGTTTAAGGCCCCCATTCACTATCAGTCATGATTATGCAAACCTGGTGATTGTGGAAGCATATCCATACTGTGTGAGTATGACTGATGGATTGTGCAAATGATTGAAGATAACTGAAATGTCAATTCAGAGTTGTAATTATAAGATTTAGCAAAATAATAAATAAACCTGCGTTTGTTCTTTGTAAATGTGAGCAAGTAAATATATTGATGATGCCATTCTTTATTTTTATGTTTATCATGGTAGCCAAAGAGAGAGAGAGAGAGTAGAGAGATCAGTCTGCGCAGGTGCCGTGGTGCCACATGTACGATTTTCAGCAGGATTCTCAGCAGTGAAGAATATAATGTAGTGTACAATATTCTGACACCAGCAGAACTGTTGTTCTAATCTATCATTATTATATACATTCATAATGAAAATGTTGTGTTTTAATATTCCAGTAAACCTTGGTAAACATCTAAAAATATTACTCAACCAGTAATGGCAGTGTATGGCAGAGTTCCCTGGACAATGTAAACAAATATATAAGTTCATTGCCAAATGGTTTTAAAAATATATTCATTGCAGTGTACATTCATAAATAAAGGTTATGTTTATGTAATACTTCATTAATATTTACGAACCATTTTAGAAGAAAATAATAATAATACTTTTACATTCAATCTCCCTGCCATCACCTCACCTGCAAGCTGTCATGGCTGTCATTGTCAGCTGCGAGATTGGATCATTGGAACTTTGGAAGCAAGCTCATTAAATCTCCCACTCTTTATATGCAAGAACCTCTGTGATGCATACGATGGCGTGGTAGCGGTACGGTGGTCCTGTTGTTTGTCTATGGAGCCATCATATCGGTACCACGCCATTGAATACACCATAAAAAATGTTCTTGCATACGACCCTGTGGTATGGCCAATAATTATACCACTTTTGGTACTGTAAATCCCTACAAAATACTGTATATTTATATATTTTTAAATTTCTTTCAGCTTCTTGGACAAATTGGACAAACTAGGCGAGAAGGATTACCAACCCACACAGCAGGACATTTTAAGGACACGTGTTAAGACCACTGGCATTGTTGAGGTTCACTTCTCCTTCAAGAACCTCAATTTCAAGTACGTAACTTTGCATTTTTGTATTGTACCACGTCAAGTACGTAATATTTATTTATTGTACCGTTTCAAGTACGTGGGATTTTTTTTTTTATATATACGGTACCATTTCAAGTACCGGTATGTAGGAATTTATTTTATTGTACCATTTCAAGTAACATACCTACGTTAGGATTTATTTATTGTGCCATTTCAGGTATGTATGATTTTGTTGTTGTAACGTTAGCATTTCAGGTGTTGGGTCTGTATTGGCTTTGGAAGGTGACGGTAATTCATTAAATTTGTAAAGTGAACTGAGGTGCACTGAGTAATGTAATAAGTAAGTAGTGGTATTGTTATCTGAGCTACTAACATAAAACAGTCTGGTTATAATTAAACATCAATGGAAGTACAGAATTGTACTATACATAAAATATTATATATACAGAAGCAAAGTCTGTGATACTAAATAATTAATTAATGGAAGTCAAGTGATGAGAGTGATGAGGGCCATATTCAAGAACCTTTGTGGTGCACATGATGCTGTGGAAACTGTATGATGGCTCCATAGACAAACAAGAGAGCCATCGTACTGTTACCATGCCATCGTATATTGTCACAGATATTCTTGAATATGTCTCTTGAGTTTGTGCTGGAAGGAGTGTTGCCGTCACCTCAGCTCACATCACTCGTCTGCCTCTTTTGTATTATGGTGATACAGTCTCTTTATTTTGACCTAATATATAATGTCCACAGCTGATAATTGTAATGGCTGATTGTGAATTGCCAAAGCTGGCCACCCAGAATTTAGCTAACTTAGGGGTTAATGCCTTAGCCATTTGAATACAAGATGTTATTGCATCACCTATAATATATCATCAACTACAGCCATATAGACTGCTAATTATACAACTAAATGTTGATTTCTGTTGTGTTGTGTATTTGGTGGCCTTCCCTGTTTAATCTCTTTAATATACTGTATAATTATACAGTATATCCTGCTATGCTTGTAGGTAGATGTACACATTACTATCTGACATATGGTATTAGTACAATATCAATATTATGTATAACAAATTCCTAAAGATATATGTATACATACTACTATACAGAAACATCATCAACATGGACCTTTACATTGCTCCAAGCAGCCTAAATGGATAGTTAGAATTATTGATTAAGTACAAATATGCTATACTGTACTGTATATTGAGCTATTGTGGATGATTGATTGTGTTGAAAAGAAAATGTTCTGAGTCAAAGTGTGATGCTAATGAAATGATGGAGGGATATGTTTTGTTCTTTTTAGTAACTTAGTTGTTCATTGTGTATGGGGATGAAATTATGAAACACTTACAGTAGTAGGCATAATAAGGGATACTATGGTAGGTAGCATGACAGTGATAAGAGAGAGATATAATTGCAGATACTGGTGCTGCTGTTCCACAGGTGAAGGGTGTTGAGTAGTGAAAATTGAGTTAGAATTGCAAGGCTTAGTGAGTGTATTTAGAAATACAGTACTGCACATATCCGTATGCAGGAAACAGGATTTGAAAGATATTTCAAGGAAGAATAAAGCTATGTTGTCCAAGAATAGCAAAATCACTAAGAGTGAGGGAGGTGATTGAGAACAGAGAGGTTTGTTCAGCCTTAAAGAATTTGCTGGATGTAAGTATTGTAATTACACCCTTGTCATAAGAGAGTAAAGCATGAACTTTGTTCCAAAAGTGTCCAGGCATTTCGAACAGATTAGATATGATTTTGGACATTTCTCACTCTTTTTATTTTGCAGGTGAGAACATTATGCAGGCTACCTTCCTCTGTGTAGACAAAACACCTGCAATTTTTTTCAACTGTGCACTAATGTGATGCTTTATGGCGATGATTTTATTGTTATATCTCCCAAAAAAATTCTCCAGCACACACAACCTTCCTCGTGCATTTTTAGGATTTAGATTTCAGGAAATCTGCTATCAGAGATTGAAAAATGGGAACTTTTTAATGTCCAGTCATTTTTGTATGGACTGCAACTATCTAGACAAAAAGCTTACTAAACAAAATGCATAATTGGGTTATATAGGCTATATGCAGTCTATCTGTAACTCGCCAACAATTTTTAAATGTGTGATTATTTACATTTATGATCTGCCTGTGACATCTTAGATTGGTCACAGGGGGAAGGTCGGTTGTGGCAGGAGGTCATAGCTTTGCCCATACCTGTACAGTACATATTTGGGGAAATGTAATTAAAGAATTTATTTTCTTACAGTGAACCAGTGTTTGTACAGTATTGTGACTAAAGATAAATTTTACTGTTTGTTATTCCCCATTGAAGTAATGGCACTACTATTGGAGTACTTTTAAACAACCTGGTTAATATTAATAACAGATGATGTTGCTGTGTGTTGCTACTTTGAACTACTGTATGTACTCGATCAGTAAAAGGGACAGTCATGGCTTAAATGCTCTAAAGATGATTTTTGAGACAGTGACAGTTACCACTCCAAAAGTTACCTTGTACTGTATTCAAGTTTAGCATCCCTACATCTGACCTGAATTCTTATCAATATGTGGATGCCAGTCGGATATCATACATTTATTATATTACCGGCGGTAGAAATTAATTAGGAACAGAAGTACTATATGCATGCCAAAGAAGCATTCTGTTTTAATGTTTTAAATGTTTTACTCTACTTTCCATAATTAATATTTGGAAAGAATATCATGTACTGTAGAAGTACTATTTTGTATATGCTTTGTTCATGATAAATTAGTATTAATTATCTGAAAGAAAAAGTAAGCAGATATCACTAAGCAGTTTTATAATATTTTCCACACTACAATAGTTAGGTTAAGCTTATGGGAGGGTTGGGTAATGGAAAACTTTAATTTTTCTGAAAAATCGATCTAGCATTCACGTCAACATGGCGCAATTTTTGTGATAACTCTCATGAAGACGTGACACATCTTTGGTTGTTTGAGAAGGCCTGCAAGATCTCGGGAGGAAATCACGCAAGGTTTAACAGGACTTCCCACGAATGATTTTTAAAAAATTATCAGCGTTTTGGGTGGCCTATTAACATCCTTCTCCATTACTAACGAGTTAAGTGATTCCAAACAATTTTATGTGGTAAACTCTGTATAGTTCACCCTCTATCCTTCCTTATATTCCTCTCAGTGTAGCCTCGCACGTTCAGTTTATTTGTTCTCGCTGGCCAAATTTTAGGCTATTCACACTTAGTTTACAAATATGAATGACTTTAGATTCAACAATTAAATGAAAATTATGGTTTTTGATACTGTTGTAGAACCAATATTCCTGGTAGTCTATAAATGTTGAGAAATAATAGAATACTGTATGGAATAATGATATGATGCATTAATGAGCTCAGTTGTAGGGTTCAGGAATGAAAAATTTAATGAATATTGAATTTATAGCTTTTTTAATAATATGGTGGAAAATGGGCCCCACATACAAGTCCCATGCCTTCAAAATGCTGCATATTATTCTTTAAAAGAACTCAAGGAGCATCTTGAAAGACGTGCAACACCAACCAAATATCAATCACTGGGTGTGTGTTATTGATTTTTATGGCATAAATATCATATGGTCACAGCCCTTCATGCTGTGATCGTGAGGCATATTTTGTCATCTTTTATGCTGCTAACTCTGTTATGAGAAAACTCAAAAGTTCATAATATAATACTATTGATCTGATAGTGTTTCCAGAGTCCAGATTAGATTTCACTGCTTTCCAGTACAACCTTACAATTAACAGTAATATAATGCAATATTAACTTGATATTACATATTTTCACTGAATAATGATCTATCTATATATCTAGATTATACAGTATGTAGCAATTGGCAGATGACGTAATTTCCGTTGGGTTAGACATGAATATTGGTTCTATAATAAAAACTGTAGTGTAGTGTTGTGCACGCCAGTAGAATGTTGAGCATCGCGACCCAGGTCCATCACTCTGGCTGTGCACCTTTAATTCTCAAGTGATGATACAGTACTCAAGACCTGGGCTGTGTTAACTTAGGTGATTTATCTCTCCATGTTTATGTACAGACAGTTGCCAGACGTAATGTTCTGATCCTATTAAATTTGTGTCTAGAAGGAGGTAAACAAAGTTGCTTACCTTAGGTCTAACAACTCTTTCAGCACAAATTTTGTGTGATCTGAAAATTATACAGTATTTGATAACTGTCCACATGCAAACGTTTTGAGAGAATAAATGCCTTTGTGATTACAGCATTGAGACCCATCTTTACCTCTCACATGATGGGATTTATAGAGTTCATGAGTAGCCTGAACCAAGTGCCTGCCCTGCTACACGGTTCACGCTCAACCTATTGCCACAGTTTATACATCCTGTCCAGTTTATGTTCATCCACTCATGGAAAACTTTGAACATTATTATGTACCTACAAGAAATTTATTTCATACTTAGTCTCTCACAAGTTTTATACTATTCATTTCACAGGGCATGTAGTAGAGCTAAAATTTTGACATTTTGACCTTTGTCTTTTATTGCTTAATTTAGCTCTTTATCCCTTAGGTAACGAGACAAAGGAGTAGTAATTATCACTCGGTATTAGTAAATAATATCAAGTGAAGGACATTGTCTGCTGCATCAAATTAAGATAGTAAACTGAGCTAAATCAAATGAAGGGTGTAAACTGCTTTTTACGAATTGGATGACAATTTTCTCTCAAAGTGTGCACGGAAAGAGATTCCTCATATATCAACTAAATTGGTGTTTGTTGTGCCACACTTTGGAGAAATCAGTAATCTCCAATTCATGAACAACAACAAAATGCTGCGTTCAAGTTACAGTTCTCTGAATCTATATTTCATGTTTCTAGTTTGTTTCTATGTTATAGTATTGTTTTTTTATAAAAGCCTAAATGTGAGAGAAACATAAATTACAGCACAGAATTTAGTATGAGAATAGAATATAGTACTTTACTGTATTTTGTAAAGCATTACTCATTTTCAGTCATCATAAAAGTCCATGCACCTCATTTCACATTTGCAAATACTCTTAGATTATTATGCAATAGGACCTTTTATGCACAGTATGGTGAAGGAAATATTTTTTTACAGTTTAAATTGCCATTGTATTTTCATACTGTTTAGCTTATCTAAGGAATATAATTATTATTTTGTTCAGTACCTAAACCAGAGGAACTTTTATATTTTCTACTGATTTCTCATGAATTTCAGGGACACATTTTGCTGTGGTAATATACTGTATCGGTACCTTATCATTATCAACCCATGTCATGGCAAGATGTCATTGAATATGCTGGAAGTTGGATACAGTACAGAATTTATAGCGTAATATTGTCAATATGAAGAATGTTATTCCTGGCTATTATTCTAATATTGTCTGACATTGTGTTTAGTTTATAATGGACGACTAATGGAAATGCAGTACAATAGTTTTAGCCACGTTTGAAGGAGTTCTCCCTGTGATAAATTAAATAAAAGATAATCATCTTGCACTAGCCATAGAAGACCCTTGAAGTGGAGTTACCGTAATGAGGGTACTAAAACCTAATTACTCTTTATGGGCTACATTTTTGGAGACTAGTATACCTCAGAATAATAATCCTGTAAATAATACATGGTGACTTTTTGTACATTTCTCTCACAACCACCACATGATTTCTCTTGTTGGAGGGAGCTGATATTATATTTTGTTAATTAATCGCTATTGCAATATAAATCTTGTATAGTATTTACATTAATTGTTTGAAATCCCATCATCCAAGGGTCAGGCACACCCTATGTTTATAGACAAAAGACCGAACAGTGGACAGATGGATATATTGAGCCTGTGGACTTGGGAATCTGTCGGAATATGATTAGGTTCTTCCCTTTTTTTATATACAGAATGCTGTTTAGGCAGAAATAGAGTTTGTGCACCAGCTTTGTTTTTGAAATATTTTAAATATTATTTGAAGGATTTTTTTTTTAAGTACAGAAATTTGTTACAGTAATTGGGTATTAGGCTGTGTTTTTATCTTTAATTTTACACTCTTGTACAACATACATTTTAGATAGGTATTTTCTATCTGGAAAAAACTAGTGAAATATGGAGAGTAATTGCTTATTGCTCCTTGTTTGCAAAAAAGATTACGGTATACCGTACTGTATTAAACATGCAGTACTTTCTGATCAACTTTCTATTTAGTCAGACTTACAGTGCAGTATACTGTACTGTACTGCAAAACTGAAGAATACACCTTAACCATTCTCATTTAAAGTAAACTTGCTATAGCCTAATCACTTACCACAGGCACAAAAAATCTACTTTCTGAAAATATTTAATATGCAAATCAATTGAATATGTAGATATCTCATTCTTGATAATGTTACAAGTTTTGTTTCTCATTGGTTCCTAATTTCGAGCACAAAACTGAATTTATATCACATCTTTCTATGTCATGAATCTCATATGGTATATTATCAGGAGTGCAATAACCCTCCATATATTCCATACATAAATATGTGTTAATAATCAATGTATAGGTATGATTTTTGCATGTCAGATTTGCTAAATCCTTCCGTTATTTATATTGCCTAAAGCTACCATATTATTTTCTGATTAATGCTTCATTTCCAGATACAGTACTAAACTGTAAATAGTAGTGATGCATGTTACATCAATTGTTGCATGCCTCGTAGACTGTAATGTAATGTTTAATTCCAGAAGTATGAAAAAATTGGTACTCTTTCAAATTAAACACTACAATACTAATAATAATAATACAATACAGGTAGTAATAATACAAACCAGGTTACTGTACTGTATAGTACAGGGTATAAGCTTTTACATAAGGTCTGGTGTGTATCTATCTATCTAATAGCTCTGATGCCTCGTTCCGTCTATTTCAAAACTTGTAGAATGCCATTTTTAATGTAAAATACTGTAGTCCTTTTTTAAATTTTCATGAGTGATAACTGGATTATACTCATTTGGTATACTATTACATAGTGCATACTGTAAATATTTGTAACACTATACAGTAATAACACATGGTATGGTATAGAAATGTGAGTGGAAGTGAAGAAGTGTGGAAGAAGCATTTTAATCGTTTGATGAATGAGGAGACGGGAGGAGAAGCATTGGTGACAAGCATGGGGATGGAGGCAGGTGGTAGACGACAGGGTGTACAGGGAGAACTAGGAAGGGAAGAGGTTAAGAAAACAATAGGAAAGTTGAAGATGGGAAGGGTTAGAGGATGTATGGACCAGATATATACAGTACATTAAAATCAACAGTGGTGAAATAAATTGGGAAGGGTAGGAAATTGTATGCTGCCTTCATGGACTTGGAGAAGGCATATGATAGGGTTGATAAGGAGAGCTATGACAGAGGTGTTGAGGAAATACGGTGTTGGGGTGTCTTTGCTGAAAGGCATTGAGATCTTTTATGCAGAGGCAACAGCATGTGTACGGGTAGAGGGTGATCTAAGTGAGAATTTTGATATTAATCTAGGGTTGAGATAGGAGTGTGTTATGTCACCATGGCTGTTTAATATATATATATATATATGGATAGTTGTATGATATAGATGAAGGCCAAAGTGAATGGCCTTGAGACAAAGCTGAGACTGAATGGAGTAAATGGTCCTTGGTGGCAAATATATTTGCGGATGACACTGTTAATGGCTGATTGATTGATTGATGGATATTAGGCGCCGCAACATCGAGGTCCTATAGCGCCAGAAAAAAGATGATAGAGAGGTGTGACTGCAAGCAGGAAGGAAATAAAAAGAAAAGAGGGACAGTTGAAGAACTGAAAGATGGGAACCATTTAGTCTGGTCTCTCACTAGCGACCTTCCTAGCATGGGAAACCCTCTCTCTCCCCGAAATCGGGGCAGAGCAGGGGCCGGAGCCCCCTTTAGTTTAGCTCGCCAGGTCTCAGAGACACACAAGTCCCCCACCACGTCAAGGCAGTTCCCGTTGGAGGGTATTAATGGCTGAGAGTGAAAGGGAGTTACAGAGGGTGGTGAATGAGTTTCAGTCTATGTGTAAACGAAGGAAACTGAAGGTCAATGTTAGTAAAATTAAGGTGATATATTTGAGAGGGCATAAATTGAAGTGATTGACTTAGCCACACCCTGCAAAGTGGGAGTACCAAGTGGGATAAGTGTGAGATAACTCTAGGGTGAGAGGATGGAGGAAGTGAAGTATTTTAAGTACCTGGGTACAGTTCTGTGTAATCATGGAAGTATGGAAAGAGAAAGGGAGAGAGCAGTGAAGAGTAGACAGGTCATAGGATCACTGCGGAGGATTATGAAGGGTAAATGCGAGAGTGTGGAAGTGAAAAGGGGACTAAGAACTGGTATAATCCTGCCAGCACTGACATATGCATCAGAGACATGGAGTAGGGCTCATCAGTCTAGACTAGGTGCAGTGGAAATGAGTTACTTGTGAGGAGCATATTGAGTTACTAGGTGGGATGGAGAAAGTATTGAGTGTGTGTATGAGAGTTGTGGTATGAGTGAGGAGGCAATTGGTAATGGGTGTGGAGTGTTCAGAGAGTGAAGCATAATACATTGAGATGGTTTGGACATGTAGAGAGAATGCAAGGTGAAAAGTTTGCAAAGAAGGTGTATGGAAGTGAAGTTGTGGGACCTGGTGTGAGAGGCAGACCTCTGGTTAGATGGCAAAACAGAGTGGAAGAGTATGTAAAGGAGAGAAACATGAGGGGCAGAGGATGGCTTGACCAAGTAAGGAGGGAGTGTTGGAACAGAGAAAACTGAAGATACTTCTGCCGTGGCCACCCCGGAGGGAACGAAGCATCGGAGCTATACAGTAGATAGAAATTATATTAACATATACTACATGAACTTGACTTTGAACATGATAATACTCATTTTATTAACAGCATTCACTGTTGTCAGAAATGTAATTTTATATTAATAAAATAAAAGAGCATTGGACTGTACTGTACATGCATACAAATGTTGAAATAACATGACCTCATTCATTGCATTAGTTTTGTTGTCATTGATTTTTGAACTTGCATGACTAAATGGTGTACTGTATGTTGTTTTAGATTGTTTGTCACAATCTAAGTATAGAATTTAAAACTCATTTTGGTAAAATATCAGATTCTACAAAGCCTTTGTTTTGTGTATGTGTATGTGTGGCAAAATGCTTCCAGGTGTGTGTCCCCCAATGATGATGATGATCAAGTCACAATATTGAGATGAAATGTATGAATTGGATGATACCAATGCCAAGTAAAAAATAAAACTTTATATTATATAAATATTCAGTATTTAATCTTTTACTAAAGTTGTATCAGTATGCACTAAAAGGAAAAGAAGATAATACAGTACGCTCTGTTTTAATTTATTATGAATTAACTTTGGTATCCTGTACTGTACAACTGACAGTTCAGAGTGCTGAAAATTAGTGAATTAATTTATTGAAAACATCCTCTTTCATCGTTAAAGGCAATTTGAAAGCCTTATGTTTTTGAGAGAAATTTCAGTCAGTACAGTATTTATGCCTCTCTGGGGGCCATGTTTGTTAGTAGTTGTTTATTTTCCCCAGACTTCTACAGTAGTCAATCCACTAACATATACTTAAATATAGATTGTAAACCTTAATGTACAGTTGTCAATGAATGGATCGAGGACAAGCAGCTCAGAAACATGGTGGTAGGATACCTTCCGCACTTGGTAACACCGTCTCTAGATTATAGATAATTTTCATGGGGTTTACTCGTCTGGTAGATCAAAACAGATCTGGGGATTTTGTTGGCACAAGAGTGATCAAATATTTATTGGTGTGTTGTTTCCATATTAGGTTTGAATCTCGGCATGTAGTTAACTAAATTGACGTGAATGTAATTTCATGATATGATATACTGCAGAGAGAAATGTAAGAGCACAAATACAGCTGTACATCCAATACATTTTGATCATATATCTGTTTGCATTGTGAAACGTGCCATTCAGAGGTGAAATTGTGTTGCACTATTGTTATTTAACTAATATAAACTAGCACCAAAGTATGATTATGTAGCACTAAGATGAGAAAATATGTTTGAGAAGAGGACCATTGAACTAGGAAAAGGAGCTGAGATGGAAAAATGTGATCAAATGGAATCTAATGGGATTTGATTAGTTCACAAAGCTGTGAAATAAATGTGGCTTATGACATTGCAGATAAAGTGGCAGTAACATTGTTTTTATATCGACAAATCTCCAAATTCGTTTAGATCCGCCAGACGAAGATTCACAATATGAACGACAGTGTTGCCAAGTGCGAATAGCTTACTACCCACACATTTCTAAGCTACATGTACTTGTCCTTGATCCATTTATCGGCAACTGTACATCAAACACATCCTGCTGTTCAAAATACTCTTACACAGTATCCGTTGAAGTCGGTACTGTGTGGTGTTTGGATGTTTGCCTCTTCCCACCAGATAATCAAACGCCTCTGAAAGTACAGCTGCCATACTTTGGTTGAACTTGACATTCATATAGGTCACATGCAAAAGGATGTGCCAAAAATTATTTTTTATATTAGTACTACAGTATGGACCCCGAGACAAATTCCTATTGTTTATTGATACCAAAGATGACAGATTACTCTGCCAGAATAGGCATATGAACTCTAGAAATGTGTATCTTCAAGATTAGACTATGATTGCACAAAAAAGTTCTGACAGTAACCTGATAATCTTGCAGTTAACAGTTTATTATTCTTTAGTCTTGATTAACTTCCTACTGTATTATGATAATGCATTTGGTACCATCATGATGTTGTGGTTCTCCATGATACAAATATTTACTGTGCACATCACTTGTATTAAAAGTTTTCATTAATTCCTATACAGTATGTGAAAGCTCCCTGCTTTATAATAAAAAAAAATTACCCAAGGAGATTAATCAAAGATTTATAATATTTTCCTTTTGTTTCCTGGTATAATATTTGTTTCTTGCATTATTCAATTGAAATTCGAAACATCCTGCTTTCTCATTTCCTCATAATGAATTCCAGATAATTATTTTTGTAAATATATTTGAGGTGACTGCAGTACTGCATAAATAATCTGAACCCATTTGGTTATAATCTTAAGTGTCATGCAAAATAATTTTAACTGTACAGTATATATCATTGTTCAATGAGTAAAACTGTAAATAGGAAAAGAGCATGCTAGACAGTAATTGTTTATGTATTTTTAAGTTTATTATTATTACAGCATATTTGAAATTTTGTTGTTTCTTTATAAGTATAGCAATGTGTTGTTGATAACTGTGAGCATGTATATAATTTATCACAAAGTTATTACATTACATGTACTTCAGTATAGAATGCTGCTTAGAATCTCATATTATAATGAATTGGTAATATGCACTGTGTTATACCTGACATATTTATTACTATAATACAGGACAGTATTTAATTGTAATGAAAGTAGACAGTAGTTTAACTTTTCCTTATTTGTTCACTATAGGTTGTTTGACGTGGGTGGGCAGCGATCAGAGCGCAAGAAGTGGATACACTGCTTTGAGGATGTGACAGCTATTATCTTCTGTGTGGCTATGTCTGAGTATGATCAGGTTCTGCATGAGGATGAAACTACGGTGAGCTGCCTCTTTGACTACATTGAAGATAACTTACAGGAAATTGTGTTACCTTTTTACATTAGTTTTCTCAGGTGTTTGGTCACTGTGACCTAGTACTATATGACCAGTGTTACTTACCACTGTTGAATGTGTGGTCTGATTGTACTGGAAGTTGTTTTATTCTTCAAGTTAGAACATTTTGATAGTACATTACTTGCTCTTACAAAACTTGAATTACAAACTGCAAATTGTGTTATCTCAGTATTACCCACAGCCCTACAGAAATTGTATTGATGATAACGGCATCAGACTCTCCTGCCTTGTGCTGTGTCTTTAGTATTGTGACAAAAAGTTTAATTTAAGATAAGCTGTTGGCATTACACTATTAATACTGTTTTAATAATTTTGTTACCCTTTCAGAATCGAATGCAGGAATCGTTGAAATTATTTGACTCAATATGTAACAACAAATGGTTCACAGAGACTTCTATTATACTTTTCCTCAACAAGAAAGACTTGTTTGAGGATAAAATTACAAAGAGTCCACTCACCATATGCTTTCAAGAATATTCAGGTAAATATATTTCTTCACTAATCATGTAGTGTAACAGAACACCTATGTCAAATTAGTTGCTTTTCTAAAGTTGTAGTGTAAAAGCAAAATAATTCACTATTACATACTTGATATTGCGATAAGTAGCTATTGTACTGTACTTGTAGGTCAGTTCTTCACTGAAAGATTGAATCCAGACACTCGGAATGTAAGACCCAAGCATTAACTGTTATACCACTGTAGTACTGTACTGCAGCTAATGATATATACCACTGTAGTATTGTACTGTAGCTAATGATATATTGTGTTGCAAGTGTCCAGGTTTGATCCCCAACACACATTATTGTGTCTCTGTGGATATAATTGTACACAATTATCTATACTAATTCTAATTCTCCGAGTTTCTATTTCAGGTGCACAAGATTTTGGTGAAGCTGCAGCCTATATTCAAGCCCAGTTTGAAGCCAAGAATAAGTCAACTTCCAAAGAGATTTATTGCCATATGACCTGTGCTACAGACACAGGCAATATTGAGTTTGTGTTTGATGCTGTGACAGATGTGATCATAGCCAATAACCTACGTGGGTGTGGCCTATATTAAACAGTTCCCTTCCATATAGCTGTCTTTACTACAGGGACTCTTGGTACAGTCGTGGTTCATTACCTTCTACTTCTACTTCAGGAAATGCTTCTGCCCACACAGCAAGGCATTTATAGGACTATCATCAGATGTACCTTGCCCACCGATCACTCTTCCTTCTGTTCTAGTTTGTAAGCAAAGCTGGCTTGGACCAGAGCATATTTTGCCTATGGTGAATATATTGGTTTGGGAAAGTAGCAGAAGTGATTTAAAAAAATGCAGGCACATGTATCATGGTGTTGATAATCAACTGTTAGAATTTGCTATAATGGAAATATGTGTCGGCCATTACAAAAATATTTTTGCCAAAGTAAAGTACAGTATGTCATAAAACTGAAAAGTTTAATGCTGGTATAGCTAGAATATAACAGTAAGTCTTGTAGTAAATGAGCTAAGTTATTAAAAAAAATGTGCAGTGCTACTTTGATGCTACTGTTGCATTATAAGTCATAATGTTGCAAGTTACTCTGAACTGTCTACTTGATTGATCTATAAATGTAGAAGTTAAGAAAACTTAGCATATTTAATAGACCTATTTCAGAGAGGTGGCACCCCTATGCAGAATAATGATAATTTTATAAATTATCAAGTTGATTATAGTGACTCATATCACTGAGTGTCATTATTTCTAGTCATCTTTATATATTTAGTCATTTTATCCAGTAACCTCAGGAAGATGGTATACTGGTTATTTCCATGTAATTCTATAAGGATACTACAAGTTCAATTCCTGATATGGATATTATACTTATATCCTTGTATAAGATGCAAGGAACATTTTAGTATGGAAAACTTTGATGGCATCAAACTAACATAATGCCAAATAATTGATGTGCGACTGATAATTGAAAAGCAGATTTAATTGTACTCCTTGTTAGGAAAGTAGAATAATTTAATCTTGATACTGAATAGAAAGTAATTGAAAGCTATTTCAAATCATATTTAAACCATGAGACAAAATGAGTACAGTACATAATTTATATTCTTTAGTACAGTATGTAAGCAAAATCAATAGTTGTGTTCATGTTATGACTAAGAAGTATACTTCATGTAGCATATTCCAAGCCAAGCCAAGGTGTTCAGTCATATATAGAGCTTATTCTTTATATATATTGTTATAATCCCAGTGGAACACTATATGAAGATTAGCAAAGTTTTTGACTCTAATGGTGTAAACTCCTTAGCTTGGCTTGACTTACTTGTCTAGATTTATTCATATTTAGTTATGGTGAAATATTAGGGAAGTTATATTACTGCACAGCTTCAAGTTGTAATACAAAACTTATTAAGCAAAATACAAACTGAGAAAAGGTGGACAAACTAATAGCAGTGCTTAATTGGAGTTGTATTATAGTTGCAATGAATGCCTCTTGCTGCATGGTGTTATCCATCAGTGTCATTGTACATTAGCCTTAACAAATTTCTTATTTGGAGAAATGGCAAACTTTATTTTAGACAGTTAAAAACAGTGACTATTATATTGTATGAAATTATTCGATATTATATATGAGCCTGGTGCATGGCCTTGCTTTTATGCATTCCTCACATTTATTACTTATCTCCTGTGCTGTGAAAATACTGTAATTAGGAATTACTTATATGAAAACATTTCTTTTGAAAAGTGCATTGAGAATTTATCCTGTAAAAAAATAATGTAAAATGTGAAAAACAAACATTTCTAATTGGGACCATATTTTCTGCATATTAAGTACATGTACTTAGACTCCCAACTCATGAAACATTATTCGATTGGTTGAGTTAGAAGATGCTCTCCTGTAGGTATTTTTGGAGATATGAAGTAAATACAGGAAGCAAAATCCCATCACAAAACAATAGTGACATTTGAAATGTAAAAACGTTAAGTATTATATTTCTTTACCATATATAATCATTTTGTCTCCAAAATGATAGCTCATTTTTGTAGGATTATATTTGGCACTGATAATCACACAGGCCTTAACTAAGCTTATGAAAACTTATCAAACAGACTTACGAAGTTTTAGTCAGTATTTACCAGAATGATTAGCCTATAGTGTATGTAAGAGGAGATGGAGACCAACCCTTCTGGTGGTGAGAGATATTCCAAGACTGACCCATCCACTGCCACACCATCAGCTGCACCAGGGGGATTGGCCTCCAGTCTCAGGCTCACTTGGTGACACTTTCAGTTTTTTCCTCCACATCCCTCCATGCCCAATTATTAAATATTTAACATGATCTTTTCCATGCTCTTTTAGTAAGTCTTAAAGCTACTGAATTAATTTCATTATGCATGATGATTTATGACAGACTATTTGATTTTAATTCACTGGAATAGTTACTCCCAAGCTTGTTTAATGTATATTGCTATATTGAGCCATCAATATTGTTAATACTATATGAAGAAACTTAAGATATATATCATTACTATTCATGGCTCACTCTGGCAAGTACATTGCTTATTCCAGTATTCACCCAATAACAATCAATCTGATAATAATGTTTGTTGTTGTGAGTCCTTCAATTTTGTGGTAACTTATCAAGGAACTTGACTTCCTTTCTAACTAAAGTATATTTAAAATTACCAATATAAAAAAAAAAAAATGTATGTGTGGTGTTAGGCTTGTGCGTGGGAGTAGGGACAGATTCCAACGCTAGTCACTCCCTTAAGTATTAAGACAGGTATATCCTTCTTATATCTTTGTTCTTACTGTTTAAGATTGTGGTATCAGTATTTGATAGAAATATAAATATATGCCCATTGAGACAAATATTGAAAAATCCCTCATGAAGTAAATATTTCAAGGCAGAGAAGGTTCCGAAGATGTCTAGAGTAGCAATTCATATTCATGTGTAATATTGTCTGATAATTATAGGTATTGTATATGGTGTTAAAAGACCCATCCTCTCATGTATGTTATAAGATTGACTGCTCACTTTTGTACATTACATTTGCTTCTGTAGTTTAACTTAATAGTAACAACAACAACATACTGTAATTACATTTTATGCTGAGGAGTAAGCACTGTAGCAGTCTCCTCAGGCTGTGTTGCCAGCAAGTGTCTCATCCCCTTCCACCTGGATCTGTGACTTGCTGGGAGCAATATTTTTATTTATGATTGAATATTGCTGAATAAATGTAAATTTAATTTGGACTCCATGAATTTCATTTACGACCTTTGTTACTGTAAAAGTGTGGTAATAAATGGTGTACAGGATGTTTGATAATATGTATTGTATATAAAAGGATATGTCTTTATCACAGTAGTTATTAAAAATTAATATGCCCTCTGAATTTTCAGATTGTTTGATGTTGGTGGACAGCGATCAGAACGTAAAAAATGGATCCATTGCTTTGAGGATGTAACTGCCATCATTTTCTGTGTTGCTATGTCTGAGTATGACCAGGTGTTGCACGAAGATGAGACCACCGTAAGTTAACTGGTGTTAGGCCACACCAATTGCATGCTTCATGCTAGTTGTCATTGTAATGATAATACTCCAATTGCAATAATGATTTTGGTTTTACCATGCAAAGGGAATTATGTTAATCAAGGGATGGTGATATTTCTAACTCTTAAATAATGTAGTGTCAGTATCCGTCATCTGGAGTTAGCTTAAGTATGTGATAAGCAATACAATGTGTGCCCTGGTTGCACTATTACACATAAAGCTTCTGCCATCATTTTTTTCCCTGAAGTATGGTACATCATCTGTAAAGTTATGATAATTAACTATTAAACAGTTATTTACATAACCATCAATTCAGTTAACTAATTTAATTTATGGTGTTCAAGTAAAGGCAAGTAAACTTCTGTAATTACTTTAATACAAATAATATAATTTTTGTATACATCATTGTATAGTTAAGTGTTATTAGCTCACATACAGTAAGGGAGGAAATTGATTCAGCTAATTATGATTACAGAACCGGATGCAGGAGTCACTGAAGCTTTTTGATTCCATCTGCAACAATAAATGGTTTGGTGACACTGCAATCATTCTCTTCCTGAACAAGAAGGACTTGTTTGAGGAAAAGATAAAACGATCCCCACTCACAATATGCTTCTCTGAGTATACCGGTAAGTTTGGGAGATTTTCATAATACAGTTAAACCTCGTTATTTCGGACCCCGTTATTACGGATTTCGGTTATTTCGGACACAATCCGCTGGAGCTTTTTTTTTGTCTGAATTTTGGTTTCTCTATTTTTTCCTATTATATTTTTTACATTATACAGTAGGTATATTATTTACACATCATTACATACCTATTTATGTATATATACAGTTGACTCTCGAATAAATCCGAGGAGTTCTTATACAAAACGAGTGAAATCATAATGAACTTGTCAGGAAATTATATCACTCATCTGTGAAGCGTGGGTGTGTGTTGCCACCACTTCTCCCGCACTCCTTCCCCCCTCTATCCTCGGTCTCGATTCACCCTATAGCTCAAGGTCAAGGGAATATAGGCCTAACCTGCCCTGTCAACTTGTGTGACTATCTCGTTTTTAGTAATAACGAGTTAACCACTAGCTTCAACAGTCATGCCAGGTGGTGCATTTACAAAACAAGGCCATATCCTTCGATAGAAAGAAGGAAGATGTTTCTCGAATAGATAAAGGAGAAGGAAACACCAGAGTACAGTATGGCTAATAAAATGTAAACAATCGATATCCCGTTATTTTCCCCCTTCCCCCTACCACCTAGACCACTACCACGCATGCGTGATTTGTTATCTTTACAAGCGCGGGTTGGAGACTTGGAGTGGTTGCGTATCACTACATCATTTTTGTTTTTATTAAACAGTATTTTGCAGTGTTGTTTGGTTCCCTGTGTTTGACACTATGGCACCTAAGGAGAAAAAAAAGCATGTTCATCTGAGCATTGCTGATAAATTAGAACTTCTTAAGAAGTTAGAAGCTGGTGCTTCTGTGTCTCGTGTGTGTGAAATATACGATCACAGCAAGAAATAAACTCATCTCTTCACCACACAAGGTAAATAACATTTAGGTATATTATTTACACATCACTACATACCTATTTATGTAGATATATCTGTATTTTGTGTTAATTTTTGTACAAACACGTTTTTTTTTTTTTTTTTTTTTTTTTTTCGTACCCCTCGTAAAAATTCGTCGCAATTACGGTCAAACCGCAAAAACGGACACCCTCTCCCCCCTATTAGTCCGAAATAACGAGGTTCAACTGTACTCTGTACTATATTTTCACATGCACTGCACTCAGATAGGATAACCAATATGAATGTAACCAGTATACTGTATAAGTCTTCATTTTCTTCATTCGTATTGTAGATTACTGATGCTATGACACCCTGGTAGTGTTTTCATTGTCTCTTGACTGCTTAGGCGCAGGCCTTATCAACCATGGCAGCTCTGCAGTCCGGGCCTTTCTCCCGCACTCGCAATCACTATATAAACAAGACATTTGATGGCTAATAGCTTGTAAACCACTCGAGCTACACAAATATATGATACAGGATATTGAAGTACAAACCTTAAGCTGTATCCTGATGTACATGTGAAGACTATATGGACATCTATAGGATGGGTAGCCAGCTCAGACTGACCGCAACTCTAAATTCACTTTTATACTCTTCATATCTATGTACGTTTTCACGCTTTATTTTGTTTTAATAAATGTCAGAATCATATTTTTCACAAAACAATATGAAATATAATGTCACTGTTGCTTTTATGTACACATACTGTATAGTAATTACAGAAAAAAAATGGAGCTCTGGAAATACATCCTTCCACCCTCACTGCTCGTTTAACACTGGCTGGCTGGAGTCAGGCTACTCCCTACAAGCCCACAGTCAGTGATGCCACCCGAGACAACCATGTTATGGGGGCCGCAATTTAAGAACTGCGTTATCGAAAATTTCGTCACCGATGGATTCCACACTTGTTGGTGGTATCGATATGTCTCGTTACCCGCGGTTGAGGGGCTGATGGTATTATTCCTAAGTTGTAATTTATATTATACTGCACAGTAGTCCCCCCAAAAAATTTAATTGATACCTCTTGAAGAGTTATATTACTGTCTTATTTTGGTTGGTGTTTGTTTATTTACTCGTTTTGTTTGTTTGTTTACGCTGTGTTTGATACACACCTAAAACATGAAATACCAGGTTGAGAACTGGCGGGGTATAGTCTTTCTCTCTCACGGGGAGGTGAAGCCTTGGTTGGCAATCACCTAGAGATGGTGTCTCGATAAAAACACTGGCCTCCATTGCCTCACTGGGTTGGCGTCAGGAAGGTCATCCGGCCTATAAAAATCTGCCTCACTTTTCATGAAATGTCTTCTAAAGTTAATTCAAGCAACTGCGTAAACGGGACTGGAACTAATCTTAGTGAAGGTGTCGCGCATGGTAGGGATTATGTTAGATGTAGGCATAGTCAGACCGTCAACAAGCAACTACTGTACATCAACTCAGTGAAAGTTTGACAAACTTGAGACTTTGTAGTCTGAATGTCGGAAGATTGCGAGGAAGATCAGGAGAGATTGTTGAATTCCTTGAGCAAAGACGTGTTGACGTATGCTGTGTCCAAGTAACACGGTGGAGAGGTAAATCAGCCAGAATGATTGAGGGAAAGAGTGAAAGATATAAGCTGTTTTGGATCGGAAATGATAAGGGCACAGGTGGTGTTGATACTTTCTTAGCTGAGAAATGGGTGGATAAAGTGATTTATGTTAGCTTGGTTAGCTTGGAAGGTTATTTCTAAAAACCGTCCAACGCATGCGAGGATGTAAGACGGACGATAAACCGAATATGATGATGAGTTCATTTCGTATCATTTTGAAAGTCCTATTCGTCAACCTTATTCACTTAGTGGCAGCTCATCAAGCTGTTCGACCTTGTGCAGCATTTCTGTTTAGTCCCTTGCCTCTAAGGTCATTTTGTATACCTGTATCTCAGGTGAAGTTAGGTGTGCTTCTTGGCATATATAATTACATGTAATAGGCTATATAAGTACTGTATAAGTATAAGTAATTCATTCCACATGCATACATAAATTATTTGTCCTAGTAATCATTCCTTATGAGGAATAATCAGTTGTGACTTTCACCAAGAAAGAAGTTATATGACTTCTAACTGTAACTGTACTTATTACTTACTACAGTTTATCTACTGTACTTAATAACATTGTTATTTCAGGTTCTATGGAATACTCCGAGGCTTCAGCATACATCCAGGCTCAGTTTGAGGCCAAGAATAAATCAACTAACAAGGAAATTTACTGCCATTTGACTTGTGCCACAGACACCACCAACATCCAGTTTGTGTTTGATGCAGTGACGGATGTGATCATTGCTAATAATCTTCGTATTTGTGGACTTTACTGATACTTTTATGATAATCTTCCAGATTTCAGATATTGGTTGTTATTTGTTGTATTAGCTTAAATATTTCTATTATTGGGCCTTGTTTGTGGGTTTACATTTTATTTGTTAGATGAGTGGAACTCTAGCACAGGTCGTGGTGAGCTAAGCTGAGTGCTCAGAGTTCCAATATTGCAACAACAGTAAACTATTTGCCCCAGTAAGTTTAATGAGGTAATAATTTTAAGTTTTAAATATTCTGTGCTATAGTTACTGTTTTACACAAATTTGATGAAAAACTATGATTATATGGGATATTTGTGTGCGTGGTTGTGAGAAATATACTAGTGATTTGGATAGCAGTACAGTTGTTCACATCATTGGCTCATAATTTTATAACAATGATGTAAAACACACTTTTCATATTTATTGTGTCCTGTTTGCTACTTTTCTTTAATATAATACTGTACAGTAGTTTGGAGTTTGAAAGTGAGTGATGGAATAGTTCTTGAAGGCACTGTACATTTCTTCTTTGCATGTCACTATAAGGGCTGATTCCTTTTTGCATTAGTTACTCTGAAAAATACTGTAACTGAAAGTCTCATTCATGATATGGATGTGTTGGAGAATGTAAGGCACAAAAACCCAAGAAAATTTAGCCTTATGGAGCAAATGAAGAGTGAAAGACCAAGATGATGTGTCAGGGTAAAGTGGTGGGGAGGAGTAGCCTACTGTAGGTGATGACAGTGAGGTTGGACCTGAACAGAAAATATATATGCTGCATTTTGATGAGAATATATTAAACAAAGACATTTCGTATTATATAAAATTTTCTAATATTTGGTAGTATATGTATAAATGGTACAGAGTGTAATAATAGAATGGAAAATAATGGAAATTTTATTAGTACTGCTATATGCTGAAAACTAAATACATATGTGCAATTTTCAGATATAAAGTTGATTGTAAGAGTAAGCCTATTGTCGTTAGTCTGGTAGTTGTTGGACAGGTTTGTGGTAAATTTCACATAATGACCTGAAATTAACACAATCATCTAATAAACTTTGGTTCATATTTTGTATTAACCAACTACAGTATAATTATTAAGTGTCTTGCTTGAATGTTGCCTTTTTTAATTTTGTATATTACTTTGGAGAGAGGGTTGGGGGACCCCTCTCTCTAACAATGACCCCACTAAAAGTTTAAATAGCCTCAGTGCTGGACCCCTTGCCTGTCAGGGGTTCTGCACTGACGCTAGAGCCTCCCTATCCCTTGAAAAAAGGGTAATGGGATGCTGATGATGATGGTTATAACTTTGCATACCTAGTACCAGTATCACAACATCTTTTAAATAATTGCAAATATAAAATTTTGAAGTACAGGTAATGCGCATCATTTGTCTTGAAAATAATTGGATGTTATTTGAATATCTGTTTGGATATATTCTCTAGTTCCATATTTGCATTTATTTTTTTTTCTTACAGAAGGTAATAGTAATACAAGTAGTGTGACGTGTCCTTATTGAGCAACATAGGTTTAATGGTAACTGAAATACGACATTGGATTTCCTCACACGAAAGGGATTTGTGATACTGAAAATATATGATTGGAAGTTTTATCTGGTGCATTATGCTCCTGTTGTTGATATGAAGATTATTAATGGGAGGATTGAATAACTTTCAGAAAAATAAAAGTAATTTTCACTCCCTAAGCAGCACGGTGCCAAGTGCTTTCCTTTCTATATATTCTTATTAAGTGTCATTCTATAATGGTAATAATTATTATAATGTTAATACAATACATTGGATGTGGTGGAACAAGGTGATGTAAAATAAGGGTTGGACATTGCCTGGTAGCTTAATCTTTTCATGTACTATAATATACCCAATTGCTTGTAAGACATTCTCCCTATATTATGTTGAAAATCCTCTTAAAGATTTGTGATTTTTTTTCCCACGAGGGATCATGATATAATAGATGAAGATTTGTACTTGGCATTATAAAGGCAACAGAGTGTCTTATGCCTTTGTGGATTGATTGGATTTGATCATGGTAGATTTACTCATTCATACTTTAGGTCTTGTTGGTCTTGTCCACACGACTCACTTTGGAACAATGTTGGACTCTCTGGACTGTCCCTCACTTTCTCAATGAATATCATCCTGCAGTCTGTTTCTCTTTCCTGAGCTTTCCCATTTTAATCTATAATGGGGTCCCACCATCCCCCTTGCTTCGTGAAACTCAAAAGCCTTCCATCCCCGAGTTTACGATTTTCTTTGGTTTATTGATCTCCAATCTTAAAGTTATTGCATCAGTTTGTCAATGTTGTGTACTCTTTCAGACTATAAATTTATCATGATTTTGAGCCATATGATCATAGTGTTTTGGCACCAGAAGGACATTCAGTTGCCCTTATAATGTCCTCTCTTCAATACAGTGATATCCTCTTTTGAAATCTAATGGTCTCAGATTCTACAAATTTTTTTTTTTTTTTTTTTTTTTTTTTTTATAACAATAACTTTGAGCCTTATCTCCCCTGTCACTAGCAGTAAAATTATATTATCGATGGTTTTAGAATTACATTACTGGATATCCACATTAGCAGGTATGATGGGATGCATGACTTCTTTCAGTACTATTCATATTATGCCAGAATAATAAGGAAGAAATGTTATAGGGAGACTACATTAGTGATATTCCTTTAGCAATCTGAACCCATGCTCAGTAAGTTGTCATAGTACAGTACAGTACATTTTCCAACTCGAACGAAGTATAAATGCCTTGGTACTCCTGATTTGAAATCTCAAACAAATCCACAACTATACTGTTACATCTTGCTAAGTGTCCTGAATGTAGACAGAGAAGATATTTTTCCAATGTGCTGTGGTCATATCCCCTGCACCCCCACACACTCCAGCACACCAACGTATTTTGTCCCTCCATCACCGTGGTTAAGATGGAGGCATGAGATATATGCCTGTGAGTGATGCATGATGCTGTGAGTGAGGGTGTATGAGAAAGGGAGAGAGAATAGAAAAGAGTGAATGGGCACCTTCTCCTAGTTAGCCATGATACCAGTCAGCAATTTTTGTACTGTTAGAAACCTCATGGTTTTGTATGGCAATGTTAAGCTGGAGTTATTGCCATAAAATTGTATGGAGTTTTGTTGTAATAATACTGAAATTCTCATAAGTGTTGAACTTCAGAATCACCAAACAACTCTCACTTCTTAAAAAAAAAAAAACCCAGCTTCTGATCAATTTGTTTAGTGGTAAATGTACAACAGAAAAGAATATATCTACAAGAAGTAGGCTGATGCCATTGCTATTACAGTATTTTCAACAATATACTGCTATTATGGATTTTCCTTTGCTGACAAATTTTCTTTGATGTAGTAAATAATACCTAGTCACACAACTTGTAGCAGATCAGTCTGGGTAATTTTTTTTACTTTTTTATTTGGCATAATCAACTGCAATATGAATACTGTACTCATGATAAATGGAAAAATCTTTGGAGAAGTTTGTAACAAATATCCTTATAGAAACTGTTTGTCAATATATACATATATATATATATATAAATATATATACCCTGTAAGGAATATAACTGTCTCAAATGTGTAACCGGAGAGTGAATGAAAAGCTATAAAAGTTGAAAAATCCCTTATTCATGTGTGTATAGTGTTTATAAAGATGAATTAATCTTCTTGTGTAGTTGTATGGATTTAGAAGGCCATATATGTAATGTTCATGTTAAAATGACCCATCCTCTCATGTACTGTAAGTTACGTGCTCAGTTTTGTACAGTGTTTTAGTTGGGTAGATTGTGCACATAAGTTTATCAGCATTCAACACAAACTTTTCTTTTGACATAATAAATTGGAATATATGATAGGTACCAATACTCTCCTTAAGACATTTAGAAAGAATTTCTGTGGTGACTATTGTACCTAGAGAAAAGATGTGTAGGTAGTATTCAGTTTGTATCAGACTGGTCAAAAATGAAATTATGTTGCTTAAATCAAAAGATTTTCCATATCCAAGTAATCACTAATATATTTAAACAATTTTTTCTAGTGCTGTAAATGGTCTGCTAGTTTTGAAAATAACAAAAATGACGAAAGAGGTAAGTTTACAATACTGTACACCAATTTTTTTAAGCACAAAGCACTAATCAGTCATTTAGGACCTTCTTTGAAAAATCTTTGAGGGTCCATTTTCATGTTAGTTCAAGCATCCCAGCATATAAAAAAAAAATATGGCTAACAGTTCCTGTAATCCAAAACTTTTTTATGGTTACCCTATAACTGGCCACCAACAAGACCTCATGACTGGTAAAATAAACAAGTACCAGAAAGTAGAACATAACAAAGGAGTAAGTAAACTACATACAATCAATGGGTATTGATAACGGACATGATAGTGGTTCAGGTCTGACGATGGAAAGGGCACAATAAATTATATTTATGTACAAAATGTATAAATTATACATACATAGAATACGAGTACATAACACTAATAAGGATAGCCTGGACAATTGAAGACAGACATATAATAACTGAGAAACGTCTATATGGGACAAATACTGGTCACATAATATTATATACTCCAGTATGGAGGAAGTGAAGGACTTAATTACCTGGGTACAGTTCTATGAAAATATGGAAGGAGAAATTAGGGAGAGAGCAATGAGGGGTAGACAGGTCATAGGATCACTGGGGAAGATTATGAAGGGTAGAAGTGAGAGTATGGAAGTGAAAAGGGGACTTATGAAATGGTATAATCCTGCCAACACTGACATATGAATCAGAGACATGGATATGGAGTAGGGCTCATCAGTCTAGAATAGGTACTGTGGAAATGAGTTACTTAAGAGGAACATGTGGAGATACTGTACTATTGGTGGGATGGAGAAAGAAATAAGTGTGTTAGAGATGTGGTACCGGTATTAGTGAGAAGGCAATTGGTATTGAGTGTGGAGTGGTTGAGAGAGTGAAGCGTAATATATTGAGGTGATTTGGACTTGTAGAGAGAATGCAAGGTGAAGAGTTTGTAAAGAAGGTGTATGATAGTGAAGTTGTAGGACCTGGTGTGAGAGGCAGACCACCAGTTAGATGGCAAAACAGAGTGGAAGAGTATGTAAAGGAGAGAAACATGAGGGGCAGATGAGGGCTTGACCAAGTAAGGAGGGAGTGTTGGAACAGGGAAAACTGGAGACTTCTGCCGTGGCCACTCCCTTGGGGGGAGTTCCCGGAACGAGGCGTCAGAGCTATGGATAGATAGATAAATAGATAGAGAGCATATATACTGTACTGTATTGTAAAGTCGGCAGCATAAGTTCGCTTCATTTCTACTGTACCTACGTATGTATGAGCAATATTGATGTTGTAACACAATTTGAATGAAGGGATGATAGATATATATACTTCACATATGATGAATTACAATGTTGTTAGGATAGAAACTGGTTCAGAATGCAACTATCTGGTCATATTAGCATTATCAAGTACGTACATAAAGATGGACGTGAATTTATGCTGCCGGCTGTATACTACATACAAGAGGGGAAAATAATGAGGTGAGTCCACTCTGGAACATCACAACAACACCCAGTACAGGTAGAGTAATGCATATATAATGTAGGCCTCCCTATCTGTAAGAGATCAGGTGTAAAATACTAGTGTGTTGAATTTCACCATGGGCAGTAGTACGGTACCAAGTGAAAGGTTAAACAGATTATGATTTTAAAGGAGAAAATAACTCTTTGCTCTTCTAATGACCTCTCTTCATAGCATTTGTCTCATCAGTCTGATTCTCGGTATTTTCATTTTATTTCATCCAGGGATGTTTCATGTTTATTTTGTGCAGTCTAGTTTTTATTTCTTAGCACCTGGAAATTATAATTGTATTGTTTCTCTTATTCTTTGCCATAATTGAAAAATAACTAACATAATTGGTAAGTAAAAATCTTCCCTTTCAGTACAGAATTATCTTCCATTTATCATTAGCTGTCTCCCTGATTTCCATGTGTTGCAGGATCAGGGTTGGAACAGCACGAGTAACTTTACCACCCATCTGACTAGTCTGGTTTCCATACTCATGTCACTGCATTCAAATCTTGTAGGGAAGACCAGTGTTATCCTGTAACCTCAGTTGAACACAAGGTCTGTGTGGCAGTGAAGGATGTATTCCTTCCATTTCTTAACCACCTAGTAATATAGAAAAGCTGGCAAATTTAATTTCCTCTTTAATAAACAACCGTGTCTTGGCCCTGATGGCAGATTCCTGAACTGTACATAAATTTTACAGACTAGATGGATGATTTACCTAGAGTCCTGAGTACAGTACATTAACATTATTATTTGTAGTTATCAACCTTATGAAGGCCAAGCGTATTAAACGAGCCTTATGGGCTGTTAACTATGGAACCTTATCATGGGTGTACATATTGCCTACCTCAGTGTGAGGCTGTTGGCCAGTGTACTGTCTGCCAGTATTGTTGTGGGATTAAACCTTAGGAGGGACAGATGGCGGGAGTAAACTCACCTCTTTAGTTACAGAGTTGGGTGAGAAAGTGAGTACAGGTAATATTGACAACAATACATGCTCATGCTTTATTGTTGTGTTACTAATATTACATTACTCAGTAACATAAACATTGGTTCATGAATAAAGGGTATGGAACAATAATGACAAGCTTTATTTGTAATTCCTTAATTCATTAGATAGTGGGCGAGGGGTCGAAAGTGAAGTGGACAAGGAAATGAGCAAGGATTGGTTAGTATTGTACTGTTATAAAAACAAGCCTTGAAGAAAGGAAGGTTACAAGCCACAGGTTGATAATAATAATAATAATAGTGGTAGCATTATTACCATCCATCTGACTTCAAGTTCGATAAAAGGTGCAGGTTCAAAACAATACTGTGTATGGATAGACAACAAACACCCTTCTGTAATGTAACCACAACATGTCTTATATCGGATAAAAAGATTTCTACCCATGTCTAAGGTTCATAAGGGATATCCAGAGGGAACGTGTATTCATCTATGCCCATGTCTGTTTCTAATAATAATTTCCAGTCTATATAAAGATTTCTGGTTTGTGGGTATCTGGAAATAATGATGATAATAGTGTAATAACAATGATAAACTAGCTACAGGCCAGAAAGGTCATGCAACACTAAGACGACTTGAGGAAATGGACACACAAACGAAAACACAAAGAAATAGGGAGATTGAGTATCCTTTCCTAAAATGGCAGGGGGGATAAAAACACTATAACAAAAAAATAACCCTGAGAGTTAAGCCAACAATAGTATTACACTCAAGTAGCACACAGGGAGAAAAATATAACACGGATAAGAAATGATAAGATAGAATAATAGTGAAGGGAAGCAATTGACGTGAATACTAACCACAACATCTGTTCAGTACAGTTAAGGTAAGACAAGGTGCAGGGATCAATACATCACTACCGTATATATATCAGAGTATCCCTGGACCAAGAGGTAAGACTACATTACCATACATACCTGGGCCCAGATTGTTTTGCAATTCGTTTTATGATCGGTGATGTGACAGAGAGTTTGTGGAATACAAACCTCAGATGAGCTCATTAATTAAACCAACCTTTCTCGATATAGAAAAGGAAATCTATTTTAGCAGATTGTCAAAATATGTAGCTGTGTGTTGAGCTAGTATTATATTCTTGAAAAGGTAGTGGTTGGGTGAGGGAGAGGCAAATTAATCATTCATGTACCACGGCTCAACACAAATTCAAGGACATTGCAGTGAGAGCACAGAAGGTAAGAATAAATCGGGAAAGTGGAGGAAATGAGAAGGAGGAGGCTGAAGACACCAGCCGAACAGGGCAGTACTCCTATGGTGGACACTGGACTTGTGATAGGGAGAGTTGGAACTCCCGTTTCACCTGTCTGTCCACCTTTGCTGATCTTTTTCCGTGTCTCACATACACCGAGAGTAGTCCAACATACTCTCAAACACATCTCTCCATCTATGTACACAATACAAACAAACATATTACACACCAAACTCTCTTGTCCATTTATTTATTATTTATATTTTATTATGAGTAACAAATTCATCAAAGGAATGGGCCGTAAAACTCCCCTCGGTTTGGACCTTAAGGTGACCACCCCTCGAGATGCCCTGAACCATTGCCTGATACGCTCTCCATCAATGTTTGCATCATTCGTAGTCTTTCTCCTAACTTCTCATCTGTTGAACACCACATTTTCTCTGCTAAACCTCATGTTTTCTTCCTCACCGAAATTCATGTATCATCATTAACCCCTTGTCTGTCTCCTCTTACTTTCTCTATCCCCAGTTTCGTGCCAAAGGTTGATGTTGCGTATACATATACAACTACCTCACTTGTTCTCGTGTTTCCGAACTTGACTCTTGCAAATTTTCAACCCTCTGGCTTCGGCTCACTTGTTACTCTCAAACTAAATACAACTGTGATGTATAATTCTCCTTAGTCCCCTAACTCTACTGACTATCCAAATGTTTTCGACTATCTTACCTCAAAAGTGGAACACATACTATCTAATTCTCAGAATTCATCTCCTTTCACTGACCCACCTGGTGAACAAGCCTTCATTTTTTCTGTTCTCAACTACCTACATCAGCTATTCCAGACTGCCTTGGAGAGAAGTCATGACTTATTTCTAAACCTCTCATCCCTTAGTTTATACTGTTGAACTTTTCTCTCCATTTGACTCCTTCGATCACAACTGTACTCTAGTATCCTGCACAATATCGCTCCTGTAAGACCTTTGGACCCTTCCAGGAAGTGGCATCTGTGGCACTACAGTGCTGCTAACTGTTGGATCTGAGGCAATACTTTCAAGATTTCTCATGGAGTGACTTTTGCTTCCATGGCCGGGTTCCCACCGAGTGTGCTGCACGCATTTCGGAGGTGATCCTCTCGAACATGGAGGCATACATTCCATATTCTTTCTCTTACTAATTCAAGAAACTTTTGGAATTTTCACGCTTGTTCTACTGCTGTCCCCAATAAGAAGGAAACTATCAGATATTACCGACGCCCTAAAACTAATAAATCTCATGCTCTGTATATTTCTGCCCGGAATCATGCCAAATCTGTTCTTCGATTAGCCAAATAATTCTTCATCCGTGCCAAGTGCAAGAACCTTTCCAACTCTTCCTTATCCCGTTCTTGCTGGCATCTAGCCAAAAATTTCTCCAATTCTCATTAATCTTCCAAATAATTATTTCCTCTTTTTCAGCGATATACAACTTGATCCTTATATTCTTGGAATTATCTGTCTATCACAATCTCTCTTGCTAAAACTGCCTCAAAGAAGTTTGATGCTGCGCAGATTCCGTGAATACTTCACCCCCCCAAAGTTGCTGTCTTTGAACTTGGGTCTGTATGAAGTATGGCTCTCATGTGTGGGGTGGCTCAATCTTCACAACACACCTGGACAAGGTGGAATCAAAAAGCCTTTTGTCTCATCAACTCTCCTCCTCTTACCGATTCACTACATTCTCTCTTTGCCGCAATGTTGCATCACTTTCTTTCTTCATTCACTATTACACTGGACATTGCTCTTCTGAACCCTTTCAATGTATGCTTCCTCCCCTCAGAAGCGCATGCAACACTCGCTAAGCCTCTCGCCCTCATCCCTTGTCTGTCCAATTCCCTAATGTAAGAGTTAACCAGTACTGTCTTTCAGATACACATCTTGTCAACTCTAAAACACTCTATATCCATCCATCTTTCCACCTAACTACGACTTATACTCCTTCAAACGCAATGTGTCTAGGCATCTCGAATGAAATAGGACATGATTTTGGACCAGAGTACTATATTTTAGCAGGTGGGGACAGCAAGCGGTCATCTTAATTTTTTTTTTACCGAGTGACCTGAACATTGCTCAGGTACAGTCACAGTTAACAGTCCTGCAACAACTCAGAATGAAACTACAGTGAAACTATAACTGTTCGTCTCTGAAATATTGGTTCATAAGATTCACTTTCAAGGCTCACTTTCATTTAACCGAAGCAAGACTTTTGACCGTGACTGTACCTGGACAGTGAATTTACTACCGTCCTAAGTTCTGAATCCAAGATATTTTTTAACCATAATACTTTTGTACAGCAAATTCAATCCCTTCAGCTACCAATAGGTCTACTTGCCAGGTACAGTTAATAAACCCAAACCATGTAGATGTAGGGCAGAACATTTAAAGTCTTCATTCATAGGTAAATTATTAATTTTATTGTGAAACATCACAGTTTAATTAATAGCATGGGTAAGTATAGGAGTAGAAGCGAAGGGCCGGCACCACCACCAGTCATCTGCCCTTTTCTTACTTCTTCTTGAGGCCACCAGTGTTGAACTTGAAGAAGATAATGTCACCATCTTCCACCACATAATTGCGGCCTCGTTGGTGATACTTCCCAGCAGCCTGGTGATTAATGCACATCATTAGTTTATACACAAAATGCTAGTATGAAAGATGAAATATGGAGAGTATAGGTTGATACATAGTCAGTGAGTGCTGTAGAAGCTCTTAATTAATAAGATAAGTGAGACAAGAGTTTGCTTTCTCCCTTAGTTCGTCCTCCGTCTACCTACTAAACATAGTAGTACAGGAAACAGCCAATAGGTGCTGGAATTAAGGGATGATGTCCCCTATATTTTTGGACGATATGTAATTATTACTAATTTTGTCGTAGTAAAACTGAGAATAAATTATGGTGTACGTCAATGAAAGGTGCCGTAGTACATTTCCCTTACCTCTCTCTCTCTCTCTCCAACACACAATCCCCCCATCTCTCTCTCTCTCTCTCTCTCTCACACACACACACTCCCCCCCTCTCTCTTTGTAACTTGTCTAATTAAAAAGTATCTGATTCTATAAAGCAATCAAACACACAAACAACATTACCTTGACAGCCGTCTCTGACCCTTCCTCCTTAAAGTCGTCAAACTTCATGACTTCAGCCATAACAAAGCCTCTCTCGAAGTCGGTATGAATCTTGCCTGCTGCCTGAGGTGCTTTGGACCCTTTCTGTGAGTATAAGTTAAGTTGTAAAGACATCCAAATTTGTCGAGGGCTATTCTGTTCCCCCAATTTTATTCTACAAGAAGGCAGATGAATTAATATTGTAAACATTATATTTCAGGACTGATGTATGGGCGTGTACCTGATGGTGGGAAGCGGAACTCACCTGGATTGTCCAAGCTTTACATTCATCAGGACCAGAAGTGAAGAAATACATCAACTGCAGAGCTTTGTATCCCTGCACTATGATCTTGTCCAGGGCGCTGTAAGGTAAGTAAAATGAAGTTTCAGTAATATGAATATTATCCATGGCTTTATAATGTGAAAAATATACCGAGATGCTGTACACCTGAACCATGACATTCTCACCAACACCTACACACACACACACACACACACACACACACACACACACACACACACACACACACACATACACACACACACACACACACACACACAATACGAGTTTCTTTCTCACCAACCCCTACACACACACACACACACCTAATATGAGTTTCATTTTCACTAACCCCTACACACACACATACACACCCAATACGAGTTTCAGTTTACCAACCCTTTCAAGCACGCACACACGCACACACACACACACACACACACTTGCTACTGTATATATGCTATAGCCTACACTCAACACAGGGCCACATTCGTAAAGCCACCATTACTCCTGGGCCCTATAGGGAAAAACGCCCTATTAATGACAGTGGCGAGGGAGGGAGGGGAAGGGAAAGAGAAACTAAACTCTATGATTATACTGAGAAAGATAGGGCAGGTCGTCCAGATGAACCGTATAAAATGTGTGTCTGTCATCTGTTTTACGGTGACTGATTGCATGGTGTGCTGTTGAGGGGGGATGAATGTCATTATAATATATCCATCATTACCAAGTATTGCACTGATGATTATAGGGACCACCACCACCATTGTACACGTCGTCAATATACAATGTAGGGGATAAGAAGCGTCTCGTCCTCATTCATTTTCCGAGGCCTTAAGGACCCTGTGATCGTGTATAAAACTTGGTGGCTTCTGATTCCTACTTACTGTGCCACGAAAAAAGCTCCTTCGGTATTGGTGGCGTTTCGTGGCAATGTTTGAAGGACTCACTAACCTCCAATTTTCTTACTACATCACAGGGTCCCTTAACTCCATTCTTCTATTTTTACCCTTCAGTTGCAATTATCATTCTCCGTTCCTATTGCTTCCCCTGCATAATTATTGTCCCCGCCACTTTGATCATTTCCATTCACGACAACGACTCTCCTGAGGGGGATTCCTGTTTTTAATTATTCCATTTCCTACGTCCCTTCTAATTTCCAAGTGAGTCGGTCCTCTTTGCTTTGGAATCACGCACAAACAAACACAACATATCTTCATCCCAGCCAATGCTACACTAATTATTCTAGCTTATTATTCCATCTCCCCCAAATTATACCGGGTCATCCTTAAGGGAATAATTCACTTTTGTTACCTTGGAGTGCCTTGATTCCTTTACAGTATACCAGGAAACAGAACCAGAAAAGCAAAAATAATGGTGTTCTGTTGCTTGGAATAGTTTGTAGGATTCAGTTGCTCCAGATTTACCAACACAAAATTTCCCCCTTAAGTCTCAAAAGAAGCACAAACAAAAAAACATCTTTCTTAGCTAAGCTTTCCGAGTTCTTATGTACTTATAGTAATTACCGTGAGCGGCGGTATATAAGCCGGGCACGCGTGTTGCATGTCTAATTGGCAGGTGGACGAGGGGGCCCCAATCAGAAACACAATAGAGGCCGCCAGACAGACAGACGTCACTCTTTATCTACATCGTCAATTTGCTCAGTCGACGGAGCAATGACACGGCGGTAGGAGTGGAGAATGGGAGGGAGGGAGGGCGTGGTGGTAGTGGTTGAAGTGGAGGGAAGGAGGAGAGGTTGGTACAGGGCCAGGGAGGGAAGGGGAAGGCAAGGGTGGACAGTGGTGAAGGAGGTGCAAGGGGGGCTGGAGGGGGGTGATTTGGGTTGGAATGCTGGGCGGATGGGAAGGGACAAGGGAGTGGAGATAAGGGAGCCATGGGAGAGGGGCCCCTAGAGACGAGTGAGGAGGGCGGGATCTATCGACACTGGAGGGGAGTGGTCGGCTCACGCGCACACTTTCTATTGGTCCGATACTTTGCACCAGATTACCCCAAACGTCTCCTCTCATTGGCCCACACGTGTACCGGCCACGCCCACTCTTATCTTTATTACCTGTCGGACATTTGGCACAGACCAGCAACACTTGGGAGTATGTGAAGCCTCTGCACCAAATACATGTGTCATTGTAGCATCAGCAGGGTTTCTCGCACACGCTAGTCTATGTAAAATTATCAATGATGCCAATGTTGCTGTTTTTTGCGGCTGTTTGAGTGATTTTATGATGTTTATAAGATATTATTTTTAATATATGTACTCGTAATCGTATAAGACATTCAGGACATATGGCGCTAAACATACACTGGTAAACTGACACCTGTGTAGAATTAAACCCTCCTGCTGTACTGGATATAATTATAGCTCCCCAGAGGCCATATATACGATTCCCTAATTGCCTGTCACTGGAATGGAATCAATAGTTTAACACGATGGCTGTCACGATGGCATATAATACGTATAACAACACAGAGATTTCAGAGTGCATAATATATAGGATGGCGCCTTACTTTTCCTCCAAAATAATTATATATGAAAATAAAAAAAATACTGCATGACAACACACACACACACGAACATGGGAATTTTACACTTAACAGGCCATATGTACCAAAATAAGCTAAATTGTCACCGGTGGGTAGCAACATACATACATGGTGGTACAGTGGTTGTGGTCCTCCTCCTCCTCCTCTGGCCAGTGACAAATGTGGCCAGATTGCCGTCATTACCTGAGCTGCCACACGTAATCTGCCGCCCACCATCCCACCATTATGCCCACTGTTCCCTCAGCCCACCTCCTTTATACCTATACTATGCCCTTGTGTATTCCTATATAGGCCCACCTCCTTTACCTATAGCCCTGGTACAGCCGGACGCATAAATTAGCATCCATCTCATGTACTTACAATAATACAGATAGTTATATACATTCTGAACCAGTTTTTATTGCATAATATACGTAATTTACCTTATGAGAACTATATAATTATTATGTCATCTCTGCATTAAAATTGTATTACAACATCACTATAGCCAATACATAAACAGGTGGAAATGAAGCGAACTTATGCTGCCGACTACACATCTTTCACCTAGCCCATCCTTCACCTTACCCTTGCACATCCTTCATCCTATCTCCTTTACCCTATATTCAGCCATTGTACTGTACATCCTTCAGCTTATAGTTCTTACACACCCTTCATCCATCCTTAAATTTTAAAAGAAAAAAAAGAAGGCCCAGTTATAGTTCTTTTGTCGGCTACCTGAAGGGCTACTTAGTCCTCCACATTAGGCTACGAAAACAAGTCCTCTACTCCAATACAGAGGCACTGCAGTGTTTCCTATCAAAGTGTATAATAGTGTCACAGAAATTCGACCACAACAGGTGACCCCTTGACAATGTATAAAAGTAAGCTGGAAGTGACGAAGATGAATTGGGTTGAGGAGTGGGAGGAAGGAAGACAAGCCATGATGGAGGTGTATAGGAAGGTAATCAGTGCTTTATACAATGGTGGTTTATACGTAGGAGGGAAAGGTGGAATGGTTGATACGTAGGAGGGAGAGGATTTATACGTGGGTGGGTAGTGGGTTGTGGGAAAGTTTATGCGTGTGGTAGGGAGGATGGAAAAGTTATTAAGTGGATGGGAAGTAAGGGGATAGAGAGAGATGGTTGGAGTAGTGCATGGGAAGGAAGGCATGGAGGGAGTGCAAGAGGGAAGAGCTAGGGAGATAAACCATGCATGAAAGCCAAGTTTATCACACTAATGACGCCCCTGTACTTATACTCTGACTGATGGATGTGTAGGATACGGCTCAGGATGTGGAAGGAAGGAAGGAAGGAATATATGAAGGAGGGAGGGAGGAAGGGAGGGAGAAAAGGAGGGAGAAGTCATGGTATACATTTTTGTTTGAGGGGGTGCAGGTCAGACATGCAGTTAGTTACTTAGTTATACGTAGGCATACAAACATATGTATATTAAACCTGTTTGTACGAAGAGGCAAATCGCATATAGTTTCTCATTTACACACACACATTATAAATAAGTACAGTTGTGGACCTAAGTTTCGTCCCTCTAATTCCTACAGATAGGGAGAAGTGACATCACACACACATACATACATACGAGGAAAAATGACAACACAAACATGCATGCATTCAATTTACCGTGTAGAAGAGACATACAACAACACTGACTGTCAATAAGAAGTTAATGTACTAACTAAATAATATGCAAGGATAAGAAACACCTACAAAGGAAGAGACATTACCACAAACCAAAGAAATCGTGCAGTTTACTATACACAACATACATACATACAAAGATAAAAGACATCAACACACACACACACACTAGGCGATACCCCTTCCCTTCCTAGCTAGAGAGAACCCAAGGCAAGGAATGAAGCTAGCAAGGAAGGGAGGGGAATACATAGGCCAGTAGTCACGCAGGCGAGGGAACTAATCTTGGCGGCAGCACGACACTACCTCATTCACTACAGAGTTCATTTTTTTTACGGGGTTACAATTCTTCTTCTTTTCTCTGCATGCTGGTCTGTGTTTTATTCCTCTTTCTTCGCTTGTCATCTTTCCTTGCCCCTTTTCGTTCAGTTTTTTCCTTTCGTTAATTATCTACCTATATACCCTACGTTCTCTCTATTTTTCTATATACATACCTACATTATCGTCGTTTGTTTGTCTTTCGTCCCTCTTTATTCACTTGCCATCGTCTCTTCTCGTTCATTATTTCTTCCATTAACTGACTGACTATATACGTTCTCTCTCTATTTATCTATATACTCGTCGTACATCTATATCATCGCCCCTCATCTATTTCTACTTCAACGCTAGCTCATAGAATATATATTGTATTTTTTATATTCTCTTGATTTTCTTATTCTTGTTATCGTTTTCTCCTCCATTTCCCCCAATTTATTAACTTGTATCTTCGTTCTCTCTCTCTCTCTCTCTTTCTCTCTCTCTCTCTCTCTCTCTCTCTCTCTCTCTCTCTCTCTCTCTCTCTCTCACACACACACACACACACACACACACACACACACACATTTTATCTTACGTTTTAACTTTTCCTCACAATCTACACATCCTATAATCATCTCCAGCACATTATTTTCGGCCAATATTACTGTTAAAAGAGAATTCACGTTACTCTGCTGGGCAATGTATATAGAGGAGGGAGGGGAGAGGAGGGGGGAAGAGGGGGCAAGGGAAACAGACAGATGGGAGTGGAAGATTCAGAATATTATAGTGGATCACATTATCGCGTGAGAGCATAGAGCAGTGACAGTCGGGAACCTTTCTGCACCCCTTGTCTGTCTGTCTGTCAGTCTGTCTGTATTCACCTCAACACACACACACACACACACACACACACACACACACACACACACACACACACACACACACACACACACACACACACACACTCTCTCTTTTTGTATGTCTGTATTCACCTCAACACACTCACACACACACACACATATTGTCTGTTTGTATTCATCTAAACACACACACACACACACACACACACACACCTTTTCTATTTTTATTCATCTCAACACATACACACACAATTTGTCTGTCTGTATTCATCTCAACACACACACACACCTACATTATACCCACGTCCACAACACACATTCATTCATCTCCCCATGCATACTCCATCCGCATGTATCCACGTCCATAACACCCGTCAATCCATCTATCCACATTAAAGCTATAGGTTCTCTTAACAAACCTCTCCTCTAACACGACAATATGTGCATTATTTTTAAAGTACCCTGTGAGGTAGTCAGAAAATTGGAAGTAAACGAGTCCTTCAAAATAATATTGCCACGAAATACATGCAACCTATTTTTGAAGGAGCTTGTTTCGTGACACAGACTGCCATTGTTTATCCCTTTCATCTCTCACTCCCTAGCTGATCCTATATATACTCCCTTTCATCCCCCACTCCCTCCTTGCATGTAATCCCAGTCGTGTCCCTACCCTTGCAACTCCCTTTCATCCCCCACTCCCTAGCTGATGCAATACATACTCCCTTTCATCCCCCACTCCCTCCCTGATCCTATACATACTCCCTTTCTGATCCAATACATACTCCCTTTCATCCCCCACTACTCCCTAGCTGATGCAATACATACTCCCTTTCATCCCCCACTCCCTCCCTGCCTGTCTGTAATCCCCGCCGTGTCCCTGCCATTGCTACTCCCCTGGTCAACTTTAATTACCTGGCCCGGGTTTCAGTCTACCAAGGACCCAAATTACCCACCCAGTCCTCATCATTTCCCTGACAACGGCCGTATCATTTGAGATCCTGGAGTGGGTTGTATATATCCTGTCCTCCCTCCCTCCCCCCCCCTCTCTCTCTCTCTCCCTCTGTCTGTCTGTCTGTCTCTCTCTCTCTCCCTTCCTTCATCTTTCGCTTTTGTTTTCTCCGTCTCTCCTTCCTCCCATGCACATTCCCTTTCCTTTTCTCCTTAATTTCCTTCAATGTTTTTTCTTCCTTTCTTATACATATTTATTTCCCCATCCTTCCTTCATCCTTCGATCGTTTTCTATCCTTTCCTCCCTATATATACTGTCTTCCCAATTCTCTGTACCGAGGATAATAACAGAGACAAGGCTGCATGGATGGAGGGAGGATGGGGGTGGGAGAGAGAAGTTGTGTCCGACTGACTGTCTGGGCCAACAAAGTGATATGCGTCAAACAATAGCACAGGTATATACAGTATAAAGGTGGGCGTTGTTGCCTGTTTCCACGTGATTCTCGACCTTGTTATTACAAAAGATGCATCCTGTTGGGTCCGGTGGTGGTGGTGGTGGTGGTGGTGGTGGCAGGGGCGTGACAATTGGAGAAATAAGGCAAGGGGGTTTATTTATAGAGGGTGTGTGTTCCGACCACTAATGATGGCGACGATTTTGGTGGGACGAACAATAACGACGATTTTGGCGGGATAAACGATAAGGAGAATTTTGGTGGGACGAATGATAAGGAAAATTATGGCTGGAAGAAGGATAAGAAGGATTTTAAAGGCTGGACGAACGATAAGAATTAAGGATTTTGGACGAACGATAAGGATAATGTTGGCGGGACGAACGAAGTGACGAATTGGCGAAGGGGAAGGAATTGAAGGGAAGTACACTCAGCGGGAGGCAAGGGGGGGTTGGGGGGGTAAAGTGAAGGTAAACATTAGAGTAAGAATGAACGAAAACAAAAAATAGACAAGTTTTAAGTCAAATAAAACTAGAATATCTGAATGGGAAAACTAAATAAAAATAAAAATAAAGAAGTGGTAAAAATAAACAAATATGAGGAAAGGATACTATAGGAAGAAGGGAAGGGGACTCATATAATAGGAGGACATGCAGAGAAAATGGTGTGTGTGTGTGTGTTAGGGTTGAGGTAAAATGGGTGACCACATCAGAGGTTCCCCCGCCCTTGTCAGACAAACCACCACCAGACCAGACCCAGACCACACCCTCCCCTTCCCTTCCACCTCCTGCCCCTCATACTATTAATAAACTTATAATTATGTCCACAGAATAATATAACTAGACAATCTGACAAAAGCCAATAGGTCTGTTGTTGGGTGTTTGTAATAATTTTGTGATTCTCTCCTTTTCTTTTAATTTCAGTCCCAAATGGGTGTTTATTTATTGCATGCGGTGATGTGGATTGTACTTTAATTAAAGGGTTTGGGCTCCCCTTCGTACCCGAGCCACTTCCTTTCAGTTCTTCAGCTGACCCTCCTCTCCTGCTATTTCATCCGTGCTTGCTGTTCCACCTATTAATCTTTTATCTATCTATCTATCACCTTCTCCCTCGTCCTACATAGTCTTCGAGGCCTAGGGTGGTCTTCTTTCATCTTCTAATCCAATAAGTCATTCAGAGGGATTCTTCGGTTTATTGACATAGTTTAGAACTTTAGAGGAATCAACAGCCCTCCGTTTTCCCTCGACAAATAAATTACTTTAAGGGTTCAGTCAGTGTCGCAAATCACTAACAATAAAAGTGACAGTAGTTTTCAGAAAAGCCCAATGAATATTGTGATTTACGAAAGGAAGTGAAACATTATACGAAGCAAAACGAAAGAGATAAAGAATGAGACACAGAGAAAGAGATAAAAACGAAGAGCAAAAACGTAAATCGTAGCAGTAATGAAAAGGGAGAGAGCGAATTAGTAAGGGAATAAGCAAAAACTAGAGAGGGAAGGAGAGTTATGAGAATGACAATCAGCGACGATAACGACCAGCCAGCAGACCCGACAATAAATTCACCTTGTTTACTGGCCACCGTCATGAAAGAGAGACGTGGGAGGGACTGGAGACTTGAGTGAAGCTTCGAGGTGTTAGATGGTGCTTCACATGTGACCCACTGGTTACATTTTTCACTGCTAAGATTGCCATTTTAACAAGAAGAAAAGGTGCCAGTCTGAAGTTCTGAACAAAGGACGTATAATTCGTGTATAGATAGTAAATCCAAAAACTAATAATGTACAGTCATGTTGGGCTTTCTGAATATTAGTTAAGCTCTAATATTATAAATTCCCCGGAAAAACTGTATATTCAAACTTAGTATACTTATGCAAGCTAGCCTTAAGCTTTGTAAATTCTGAACGACTCGACTAATAAGATTAAGTTAGATCCCTACTAGTGGCAATCTTCACGTGGGAATAACATATAGGCTACACTGTTTTTCGGTTCATCCCTCCCCAGACTCCCAGCCCCAGCCACCTCCTCCCCCACAACACCTCTCCCACTTGGTCCCGCCCGGCCCACAAGCCACCACCTCCCCCCACAACATCCCTCCCACTCAGTCCCCCACCCTCCTACCCACGTTCCTATCCCGCCATTACCAGCTCTTGACACGACATTACCCTCGCCTAATAATCTCCAGCAATAGTGTCAATCCTAATGTGATTTTGGCGACACACGCACTCGGTTGGCTGGCTGGTTGGGGTGAGTAAGATAATAATTGGGAGACCATTCTACAAAGCCGTGAATTTAGAATGTTGTTCAGCCAGCCATAATATATTAAGCTCGTAAATTTACTGGAGACATAGGGGCCCATGCCAAGGCTATAATTCTATTGAGCTTTCTGATTTGTTATCGTGGATTTATAAGTGTATAAGATGTCCTGTACATCTATTCTTCTAAATAGCTATGATCGGGTCAGGAATGTAAATAACAAATTGTTACCTCTAGGCTCTCACAAACATTTCATAATTTTACTAATCCCTACTTCCATTTTCGGTATAAGTTTATAAGCACGCCTCCAAATACATTTTAATGTCAATATGCAAACATAATAGTTAATTTTATATACAATACCGTCATGAAGGTTTAACTTGGTGCTCGTATTTCGTTTTGTCACAATATAAAATTTCATGTCGGGGTTAGGACCGAAGGTTGTCAGGGTTAGGACCGAAGGTTGTTAGGTTAGGTTGGGTTAGGTTAGGTTAGGTTAGGTTAGGTTGGGTTGGGTTAGGTTGGGTTAGGTTGGGTTAGGTTAGGTTAGGTTAGGTTAGGTTAGGTTAGGTTAGGTTAGGTTAGGTTAGGTCAGGTCAGGTTGGTTAGAGTGGCTGTAAAACATTTCAACTACAGTATAGGGTCGTATGTAAGAACATTCATGGTGTGGAACCGGTACGACGGCTCCATAGACAGACAACAGAGCTGTCGTACCGGTACCATGCCATCGTATACACCATACATGTTCTTGAATACGGCTCACAGTACAGTACCATTTTCAGTGAACACAGCTACTGACCTAAGTAACTGAGTGACATTTTTGGATTCATAATTTGTCCTTCATATTCAACTTGGTATAAGGCTCAGGGTGTGGTGACACTGTTTATATTCTTATAGAGAATATTATTATTATTAATCTTTTCCTACTTTTTTTCTTTCACAGGCAGCATGAAGATGTATAGTCAGCAGCATAAGTTGGCTTCATTTCCACTTAGGTATGTATGAGTTTGAGTGATGTAACACTATTTTAATGCAGAGATGACAAGATATAGTTCAAATATGGTAATTTACATATGTTGTTGCAATAAAAACTTATAGAATTGCAAATGCCAGCCATACAAAGGCCTTATTATACTGAGGTACCCAAAGCCACAATTGATGCATTTCACCACAAATTTCAATACTGCACATGGTATGACTCTACTTTATCCAGTAAAATATATTGATACACACTGTACAGTTGGCAAAAAAAAGTATTGGACCCAACCTCACATTGAAATTAATTACTGTATATTTATCCATGGGGGGTTAAAATATTTTTTTTTGTCGACTGTCCATGCCAAAACTTACCCGTTGCTTCTAGTCAGAGGGAGATTTCTGCCAGTACCATAATAAATACAAATAATCTTGTGGAATACTGTACATGGTGGTTTGTAAGATGGAAGGAGAAGTAGACACAGAAATAGATGAACCGGTAGAAAGAATATATCATCATGATAATAGTTAACAAGAACCAGGGAAAATTGAAAGATACTTACCAATTTCCTCCATATTTTGGTTGGTGGTTATTTTTGCTTTATTAAGCCACTTCCCATTGTGTCTGTGCATTTTGGCATTTTTTTTTATTTACCCCCCCTATGTTTGCCCAGGTTAGGTCCCGGTAATTTGGCTCAGTTTGATCCTGGTAGTCTGTCCCAGTCCAGATTAAGTTAGATTAGGTCAGATAAAGTCAGACTAATGCAAAAATATATAACTATTAACTGTTTAATGTGTTGTTTACTTTTCTTAACCATCAATCCATTTATGTGGCTCTTCTTAAAGTTTACCTTCATCATTGCTAAGCAGAAGACCATATGCCATTAATTACAAAGAATTAACAGTAAAGAAGGACAGATTGTATAACTAAGGAAGAGCCAGTAGTGAAGATAGAAGGAAAGATGGGTGGTAAAAGTGAGATAAGTACAGTATACAGTAAAATAGAAATAAAAAATCAGAATGAAGGAAGGAGAAAAGAGTAAATGACATCTCCAACTGACCTGGTAGCATTGCTGTCCTTGAGGAACTGCTCCTTGGCCTCAGGTTCCATATCGGCCAGCTTGAGCTCGTACGCCCCAGAGAACGGGATGAGCATGGCACCAGGGTCGTTAGTGTCAATCCAATCCTTGATCTTTACAAGCCTAGTGGATGCCGACAAGAAAAGATAAGAATAAATTTTAAACTCTGTGGAGTGTATGGTAATTGCATTCAACCCCAAAGAGATTGTTAACATTACCATACTTTAACTCACCATTATTACTCAACACTGTTTAGAAAGAGCAGGTGTCTGAGTTATACCCAACAGTATGGTAATCATTGTTCTTAAAGCGACTATTTAATTTAAAAAGTAAAGCTTCCTTCAGCTAAGCAAGATTATTGTAGATTTCAAGCATGAGAATGGGTGGGAACAATTATAGCTATGGTCAGTAGTCATAAAACATTACTTAAATGAGATAAATGTCAACTAAAAGCTAGCCATAGGAAGAATGTGTAATTTAAAACTGTTTAGAGATGTCACTTTTCCTTATTATTCTGCATGATGTTACCTTAGTTCCTCACAGTCTATCTCTGTCTCTATGGTCTTTAGAGGTAAAGGACTAATGGCATTGTCTCTGTTAAGATATGTACAGTCTTGTACAGTATAACATTTATAAGTTTATTTTCCTATCTTGTACAGGTGTAAGATCCTTGCAATTACTGTTTATTGCTCAGCTGGGAGGGTGCATTATATTGCCCCAGCTTGAAGAGGTTACAAGGGTGACTATGGCAGAAATCTCCATTTTTCTTGTTCATACACTCCCACTTTGTATGACTGAGTCCCTGACTTACACAAGTGTATTTATCTTTCATGTACTCCTCCACTCAGTACAGTACATCCATTTAGCTGAGTTTCCCACCCTCACCAGGATTTCAATCTCGTTATCGTACTCTGTTTGCAAATTCCTAATCTTACATTTACTCAATGTATTCTGTAATGTTTCACTCACCAAATCACTACACAACTGACACCAACTGCTCTCAATCCCACAGCATACCTCTAATTTACGATTTCATAATCAAACCTTGTCAAACCAATGCTCCTCCCAAGGTCATGTTCACCCAACCTATTCTAGACTGTTGTGCTCAACTCATTAGATGCAGTACGATGGGGTTAGTGAGGTAATACTTTTTCAGTCTTTTTTTCTCCTCCATGTTCACACCTCTGCTTTTCATGACTCTCACTGAGTACAGTACCGGACAATGTACCTGTCTTCTTGAGATACTTTCTCTGATTTCTCCTTCCATATTTCCTGGACTACACACTACTGATTGTATATACAGGTACAGTACCTTAAAACCTTTACTTTTCCCTCCTTAGACTATGTTACACTCATTTTGCACGGCATCACAATGTCTACCAATCCTGTGCTTGCCGTGGTTCAGTCTGACCATTTCTCTTATTACACACACCCGACATTCCCCCCAACACAGTCTGTAGCTCTCTTTAACTTTAACAGATGCTTTTGCACACCACTGAGACTATCCTCAATATCTTTACTGTCAACCAAATCATAAACTTTCTCCGTGTCTATAAATGCAGCATATTTAAAACTTGCAAACTTACACTATACAAGAAAATATAGCACTTACATTGGGCCAATATATAAAAATTATCCTGTATAAAGTGTGTCAACTTAAATGTGCACCGAGAGTACAGTACTGGTATGTTTCTAGTAATTATAATAGTGATGTTTCTCTTACATTAACAAAGCCAATTTCACATTATTGCATGGGCATCTAAATGAAAGAAATCTTCGATAGCTGTTGTAAATCTGAATAATCAAGGTTTTGGTGATTATGAAGAGTGCAGTATTGGGTTAAGGAGAAATCAGACACAAGCAAGTATGAAGAAATGGGACTTAGACCATGAGAAAATAGTAATCACAGAAGTTTCATTGGCAGCTTTCAATAAAGAAGTACTCACCACTTATTCTTCTTCCTTATGTAATCCTTTTCAGACAAGTTGACCAAGTAAATCATGGGTTTACTTGTAATGAGCAGATGTTTGTTCAGCACTTCAATCTGAGACAAGATAATATATCTTAGAGACCTTTGATTCATGCAATAAATAATTATGAAATAAAATAAAATTTATTTCAATTATGAATTACTTTTACAAGTAATACAGTATAAATACAACTCAGAATCTATATCTCTTTAGCATAAAAATGCTGTATTAATCCAGTACATAGCTCAAGAAGTGTTAATAGTATATTCATATCATATGGATTGTGAAACTTTGGTGTGGCATGAGTATTTGAAATCAAGAGAGACAAATATGCTGAGATGTGTTTGTAAAATCTGAAAAACTGACAGGGTAAGAAGTACTGTACTGTACAGTGTACACTACAGAAATTTGTAAAAGCTATGGTGTGAGTATATTACTGGACATAAAAATTAGAGGAAAGTGTTTTCAGATGAAATGGACATGTGGAAAGATTAGATAAAACAAAAGTGGTGAAAAAGGCATATGAGAGGGATAACGATTAGCAAAGAAGACGGGGATGACCTAGGAAAAGATGGTACGTTTAGGTGAATGATTGTAGGATAAACATAATCCCAGCTTGGGATTAAACCCAGGTACTCTTGGTTACGAGACTGGGTGCTTACCACTACATTGTCACACCACTAATAAGGAGGGAACCCCTTTATTTACAGATGAGCATCGATGACCCTGGATTGCCACAGCCAGTACTACAGGAATTTTACCCTTAGCACTACTGTACAGGACCTTCATTGGTGAGTGGCCTTGATTAACTTTTTCCCACCCACTATCATGGTGTGTATTAGGCAATTTAAACTTAAGAAATAACCTTCAGAGTATGGTATCTTATCCAGTTTATAAAAGTTGCACACTTACTGTATCTTCATTTGCTCTTTGTGCTTTCTTAAACTTACCACTAAGTTTCTTTTATCTTTATGCTCTCAACTCATTGTTTCTCCACACATTTTACTTATGGCTCCTATGATGCCTTCTGTCTTTCCAAACTTCCAAAACCTTTCCTTACTTCTAATGTCCCCCCCATCTTTGCCCATTTTTATTCTTTATTTTTCTTCTCTTCATTTTCCTCTTCACCAACTCTACTTGAAACATCCTATGTCATGAAGAATGCAGACAGTGCAGTGCAATTAGGATGCAATGAAAAAATCTAGGAATATTTGTGGAGAGGTTTATAGAGGTATGTGAACACGGCTGTTTAAAGGTAAACATGAATATTAGCAAGGTGATGATATTGGAGAGAGATGAGGAGTCTGTGTGTAACATGTACTGTAAGTGAATGGTGAGAAACTTAACCAAAGACGACTCTGTACATAGATGGTATGGGCACGTGCAAAGTATAAATGAAACTACTGTAGAGTGGTGCAAATATTGGATGTGGGAATTATGCGAATCAAAGATGATGGGGAAGACCAAAGACAAGATGGTACATATTTGTTAGAGATTATGTAAGAAAGCATGGATTTGGAATTATGCATGGTAGGCAGGAGTGGAAGAAATCTTCAAGAAAGAGTTACACTTTTCCCAGTGAATCTGTTTTGAGCTGGCAAACTGGTTTTAATGTCACAGCGTATGTAATTGGCTCTTTTCACCGAGGCTAAAGTGAAAGGACTTCTGTTGTAAAGACAATAACCCTGAAGGGGTGGTGGTGAGTTTTATAGGCTTCAAATGGGGAGTAAGTGTGAGTGTAACTATTTCATGCAGTATTCTGTCCCTCTTTTTATTTATTTCAGATTTACTTTTTCTATCCCTGGCCTTAAAACTGTTTACTCCCTGAAAACAGGTGAATGAGGTATTGATGATGATGCAGATGATGGTAAAGTTTTTCAGCTGTATGCCCTTCCGTTCAAAATTTAAAAACCCAAACTATTTCCTTTAACAATCATGAGGGTAGGCAATGAAGTTATTATTTTCTCAAGATTTATTTTAGCCACTTAACTATCCTTCAATCAAAGAAGCGAGCTCCTGTTTCCAATATTTTATTTTATTCCCAACTAAGATGATTATGTATTGCAGCAATGTACAGTTTTCGTAAATACACAAAAATTTACCACTAAATATGTACTGTAACTCACCTCTTTAGTATCCCAGTCTGCAAATCGCACTTGCTTTTTTTCTTCCATGAGCATAGTTCGCACCCTACATACGGTGTCATACTCAGGCTTCAGCTTCTTGTCACCGCCCCGATCCACTAGCTTGAACAACTTTTCGTAAACAGCTTCAATATATTCAATGTCCTGAAATGGGAAAAAAATGATTTAGTTAGTCTTGGCATTACTCACACAAATCAACAATACCAGTACTGTATTATGAAACATGTCTTCTTTCTTATAGACTTGAGTAAGACAAGGAAACAGGAGCTTTAAGGAAAAATTTAATCAGCTAAATTACCATACTAACAAGCAAGGTGTACAGTATTCCTTTGTTAAAGATGACCTTTGTCAAGAATTATGAATATAGAAGAGAGTAGAATTTTGTACCATTTAAAAAAATGGAAAATTATGTTACAGCATTAGAGGACTTTTTATTCCAATAGACCAAGATGAAGCAGTTTGGTTTATGACAGCAAATCTATTTATGGCTGACATTGTGTTGGTGGAAAGTGTAGAAGCCCTAATAATGAAGGTGGACGAGCTGTATGTAAGAGAAGAAAACTGTGAATGAATACTGTGAAATAATACACAAGTAGAAAAGTTTAACTTGGCGATATCCCACACATTTAAGTTGCTAAATAGCTGTGAGAACAGTATTATGTCACCATGGAAGGAGGGTCATAGGTGAAGTGAATATAGCATTACAATTAAGAGATATTTCACCTGATTACGATGCATTCAAAACATGAACAAAGAGTAATGAATAACATGAGAGTAGCACTGTATTGCTTTAATGAATACTTTCAGGCTTGCTTGTCTGATGAACATGTTATATTGCTTGGGCATACAGTATTATTTATTTCAGTGATCAATTCCCTAATGCTTCTTATCACCTTTATCGTTCAACAATAGCAGCTGATCAGTTTTGACAACAACAACAACAAGGAAAACTTTGGTCCATATTTTTATTTTCTTAACCGCATAAGGTTAATGATAAAAGGCCTACTAGATGTCCTCAACTGTGTAGGGAACAAAATGTTTGAGATCCCAAACCATGTACTATAGTAAAGTAATAGTCAGCACTAATTCAACATCAAGTAAGATTATAATAAATTTTACCCATAGTATTTAAGTGCTGATGTTTCTTAAATCTATGATCAACTGACAAACTGAATGAGATAAGAGTACTGTATAGTTCTAATCAACACTCCTTACATATTAATATTCAGTAATGAGAACGTCAATTTTACCCAACGCAACCACTGAAGTATTACTTCCATTTCTAAACATCTCATTACTCTATCTACAGTACCGGTACTTAGGTTGTGTTCAAAGGAAATAAACCTAGACATAAATGATAAACAATGTTTTAATATAGTCTACATATGGCTTAAAAATTATTGCTTCATTCAAATGAGCTAGGGCTATGCATTGTTTTAGAAATAATACGAACTCCAGATGAGTTTATACAAATAGATATGAATACGCTGCAAATGAAATGACTGGAAAAAGTACTCAAACCAATTGTTAAATCTACAGGCAGAGTAATTATAACTTCCTGGTTTCAATTCCCACTTACCTTAAGACGCAGTTCATCCAGAATGATTTCCAAATCTCGTACAGGGTTGACATCTCCCTCGACATGAGTGACATCATCATCATCAAATGCACCTGAAAATACATCAGATTTAAAGTGACCCAATTGAGCAACAGAAGTTAAAGAAATATAACAAAATAATGTCTCCTTGACATTTATTACTCTTAAAGTAGAAGGATTTACTGTATTCTTATCTGTAACATAATTTATTTTTTAATATATTACAAAGTTAAGACCACATTGCATCTGGTATATTGATATATAAATTTTGCAGTACATTAGCAACACAGTACTAGCATGTTAAATAAATAAAAACCAAAGCGAGGTAACACACGGGTAAGGTGGAAGAGAGAATCACAAGCCTTGATGTGTGAAAGGAACGCATTGCCAAGACCCTGTCCCTCAGCAGCTCCCTTCACCAGTCCAGCAATGTCAGTCACATTCAGGAAAGCTGGCACCTTGCTACAGGGAAAAAAATATATATATAAAAGGTGAAACTTCAAAGAAACATAAAAGCAAATGGCAGAGTAAATTAAAATAAAGTGGTGCCAGGATATTTAAGACTTTCACTGTTTACACCACAATACAGTCTACTGTAGTACCATAACTTTTTTAATCTACTCCATCAGAACTCTGCTATATACTTTACTTCATTTATCACAATCTAGTAAGTATTTCTCTTATTGTTCTTGCATTCTCTCCAACTTATCATTCCCTTCCTTCAATTAAGACATTACTCCAGTACAGTACTTTTATGTACGGTATTTTCATAACACCCTACTGAGTATGCTGCATTTTGTATTGTATAGAACATTACAATGATATATAAAGTAGAGTGAAAAATTTTACTTATCAGGTATGTTATGAAACCTATTGCAGCCAACATTAACAAGTGTTCACCAAATATCCTTTACATCTTCAATTATTGGTTCAAGTATAATAGACTTCCTCATCCCTTATGTCACTTCACTTACCTGGCTGGCTTGTGGAACTCCACCAAGTAGTCAAATCGGGAATCTGGCACAGGAACCCTACGTGCAGGGCAAACGTCATATTAATTATGTTAAATAGATTGATACCAAAATGCTGAAAGGAATATATTTGTGGTACTAGTACAGCCATATAAAAGTCTTCTCTCCTCCCTGTATTAAGTTCCTCAGCATCCAGTAGGAGATGCCAGATGTAGAATTGTTTGAAATGGCAGAGGTAAACAAGTACAGTACTGCATTTGGGCTGTACCGTGAATTCAAGTACAGTAATTTAAAAATTAATATTCCTTTTTTCCAGCTGCATTACTCCATTATGAATAAAAGTATCAAACAATACATTATATGGATAGACACTGGGCAATAGATTACTTATTTCAATGTAGTAAGTTATTCTATCACTGAACTTTCAGTACTTGAGATCATTTAACAAATTTTCTCCACTGTAAGAAGAGCAAGGATGCTTCACTATTATCAACCAAAGCTCAACTAATCCAAGGTGCCTGTCCATACCCTATATATAAGCAGAACAGTCAGAGAGAGGTTATGATAGGTTTGCCCTCAGCCTAAAATGACACACACAACCACCAAATTGCAGCCTCCTGTCACAATGATTATGGGCTGATGTGAGCTAGTCCAGAGTTACACCACTGCCAAACAGAGGCCTACACTACCTGCCCTTAATGTGGTAACAAAGTAATGTGGTAATATTATCAAAATTACCCTACAATAGATGACTGTTTATTTCTGACTGGTGGTTTTGTGGTTACAGGTTTGTAGCTATCTAAACAGAAAAAAGTCTCAAATAAGAATTTATTCAGTATTTTCCACATTGATAAAAAGAAATGAATTTATCTGTTTCCACAGAGAAGATACACACTAATCATACTCGGCATTACATGTACAGTACCGGTACCATGTATCCAAATAGTCTTTTATAAGTTACCTATCCTATTTCAGTACCTTAGTGAGGTGACAAGTCCTTAACTGTGCCTCACTACCAAATATGACTAAGGCAGATGGTGATAGGGAAAATGCTATAAGATAGGGAACAAAAGTGTAGTTGGTAAATGCATTAACAAGTAATTTATCAGTTTCAATGGAACTCTTAAACTACTATTTTGCTTGGGTCAACCAAACTTATGCAGCACCCTGATTTTTTCAATAGTACAGTATAGTCCTTATTCCTCTTGAGAAAGATTAAATTCCTAGCTACTGGTCCAACTTTATCCCTGAATACACTCAGGCTTGGGATATGCACATGTCACATCTGTCATGACTATTTTGCACTTCAGTGCTTCACTTTTGCACAAACTGTTCAGTACTGTATTCAATATTTATCACATTCAGCCATCTCAGTCAATGGACACTACTCAAGCATTGTAATGATCAACTATGCCTTTAATTTTAGCCACAAAGGAGTACCGGTATCTATACACAGGAGATATTGGATACTTATTTTCATTTGGATCAATGGTGCAGAAGGGGAAGTTCTCAGCATGCGCAGAAGATTTGGTGAGCACGTTGAAAAAGGTTGACTTGCCAACATTTGGGAGTCCAACAATGCCAACCTTGAGGTTTGTGCCCACACGACCAATGAGAGGTCGGGGCTCTGGAGCAGCTGGCTTTTTGGGTGGCATCTCCAATTACTGTTTTGGAAAAAAAATTATACTGTTGGATATAATATGCTTCAGTACTATACTGTACTTCAAATTCTTATTTGTAATTACAGAATTCAGCTGGTCTGACCATAAGGAGTGTGGGGAGACAGCAAGGAAGATTATGAAGGTGTATGGAATGGTGGTGGTGCCATGAAGCCCAAAAAAAGGTAAGGGAAACACCCCAATGCTTCGGAATAATAAGTATGGTAGATTTGTTAATGAAACTAAAACAACTTACAATAGGGTACCGGTACCGTATACATACGAGTGATAGTGTAGTGTCATGCAAATGGAATATATACAGGGTGGTTCAAAACACTACCAACAATATTATAGGATGAATACCACCTGACTTAAAATTGAACATATTTCCTGTATGATTTTTCCAGAATTATATAGGTAAAGAGGAATAAATTGTTGAGGTTAAATAACTTACAAAGCCAAAGCCATTTCTATCATATTATGGCTGATAGACAGAACACTTCAAACCCCGAAGCCTCGGGAGCATTTCAATGCCCAGGGATCAACTCGAGTCCTTTAATTGTGATATTGTTAAGTGTTCAGACACTTGGCTAAGGTGTTGATTACATCACACCTGTATTGTCTCTGTTTATCTTTGCATAGCAGTGAGTTTAGTTAAGAATAAACAAGAAATTGTCCTGTACGGTACCTCTGGACAGTTGTATTCAGTTTTCTAGGCCTTCACTAATATTATTTTTAACTTGAATTTTATATTTATTCAAAGTTTTCTGTTAGAAACTTAGCAAAATCTGCAATTTTCAAGTGCATTTTACAGTACTTATTTACTTACTTAGACATTGTTACTTACAATATGTTCATCTATTAACTAACAAAGTTTGTCAGTAAAGTTTTGAACCACCCTGTATATTACAATAGAAAGCAAAGTACTTTTCACAAAGTTTCATTATTTCTGATGACTGGAGATTTCCATAGTACAGTACTGTGCGTCAATTCATCTTCCCCGAAAGGAAACTAGGTAATGTCTGAAAAGGATGTCCCTGTTATGTTCCAAAAATGCCTGAAAAGGGTGTTTCAGTCCTGGTTACAGTAGTTAAAGCTGGGTTTAATAGTCGGGTAGACATTCCTCTCTTTGTGAGTACTGTACCAGTACTTATCACAAGTCTCTGCATCAGGCTTGCTTGCTTTTTCTCAACTCGTACACAATGTTCATCTGATATTCTTACAATTGTCATGGGAAATGGCTGCTGGATGAATAACCACATGAATAGTATATACTTTATTTAAATATTGTACAAGGCCTTTTGGGAAGCAGTCTTTATGAAACATCTCAAGTTGTCCATTTTGTTTAACAAGAGTCAACTTCTACCGGTACGATCATGACAATTTAAAAACTGTACCGACATTAACAGATAATTTCAGTGTCAGAACTGAAAAATATGTGTACATCCCGTCTCCCCTGTACCGTATCTATTAATCCATTCATTCTATGGTTTAAAGTGAAGTAGGAAAATGCTAATGTAAAAGATTCCAGATGCTAATGAATTACTCCATTTAATGATACCCTAATGCTGCTGGATGCTTTTAGACTTGATTTTAGTTGCTATGGATGGAAGAATTTATGTTTGTGTGACACCATGTTTAAATGGGTATAGTAGGCTACAGTGTTCATAAATCTTGAGTGACAGATTTCTCCAAACTATTTCATGGGGGCTACTAGGCTAATTCACTTTTGTTACATTGAAGTGCCTTGATTTCTCCAAAGTATGCCGGTAAACAGGACCAGATGAAAAAAAAATATTGGTGTTCTGTTGCTTGGAATAGTTTGGAGGATTCAGTTGCTCCAGATTTACAAACACAATATTTCCCCCTTAATTGTTTCCGTTTCCTGGCATATTGGCACCACACCATCGTATGCACCTTTGAAATAGCCGTGACAAACTGTGGTGTAACACGAGCCGTCTTCAAGTTAAATAATTGATCTCCTTTTCAGAAGAGTATATTAACGAGCAGGGAGCCATATATATAAATCATATCAGGGTATTATTACATAAGTACTCTGTTCTTTGCCAGGGCTGTGCAGTGTTACCACATCTGGCTAGGTCACGGGAATTTGCCCCAGTTACTTTATGATAGTTTACACCGGTTATATCCCGGTAGTTTGCCCAGGTTAGGTCCCAGTAGTCTAGGTTAGGTTAGGTCAGACTAATTTCCAAATTATGTTTGCATTGGGGGTGAAAACGGGGCATAGCTCGTACCAAATTGTGTCTTAGAATGGTCCAAAATAGTGGGTAATGATACTAAAATATACAATATAGCGAACGGAGTACTTCTGTCATTTTACCCACATCAGTCATTTTTTAAAATTTGGCAGGGCATAAATACAAACATAACCATTCACATAAAGATTCGAAAGTGACGTATTAATAATCTATCACCCGGCATGGTAAAGTGAAAACACACACACCCATACTGGTCACATATGCTTTAATAATAGACCAATATTTAATTTAACCCGTACTAAAATACCACATCCACACAATTATTTAATTAAAAAGCACGTGAAATTCCCGGCCATAAAATTACACATATTGAATAGGGTACCTGATGAATTTCGAGGTGGTGGTGGTGACGGCCTGACAAACCAAAACAAACCCAGCGTGGAAAAGACAGTGTTGCCAGATCTGCTTGACCACATTTAACCCCATCTTCAATATCAGATTTTCCCTTTTGACTCTTTAGATTTGTCTTATATTTAGCATCGTCTTGGATATTTTGTCTGGTAGAAATTTTCCCATTTATTCTTCAATAATCTTCATATAATTTCCCCGTTGATACCTCTAATTCCTCATACTAAACTTGGCACCACTGGTGGAAAGGACAGATGTTTGGTGAATAATGACAGATATTATCATGTTATATATCTAAAAATAGTACTAAAATTAAGGGAATTAATAATTTTAATCTAAAAATAGTCAAATATTCATATAAACGATACGTAAACATTCATTATATTTCCCATTCTTTGTGTTGAAACTTGTGTAAGAGATCCTGTGTATAAATGTGTTACTGTATTAATTTTACTTTTCCTAATATAAGTATGTAAAGAATACTTAGAAAAATATTATTATTGTTAGATTAGTATATTAATTGATATATTCTTGGCACTTTTTGTATCATATTTCTATGTAAGCATCCTGACTGAAATGGTTTATCTCCTCTCGTCACTCACAGCTTCCTCTCCTTTCGTCATTCATAGCTCCCTTTCCTCTCGTCACTCGCATCTTCCTTCCGTCTTGTCACTCACAACTTCCTCTCCTTTCGTCACTCACAGCTTCCTTTCCTCTTGTCACTCACAATTTCCTTCCTTCTTGTCAATCACAGTTTTCCTTCCTTCTTGTCACTCACAACTTCCTTCCTTCTCGTCACTCACAACTTCCTTTCTCTCGTTATTTCCAGCTTCCGTCTTCTCTCTCACGGGGGAGAGTTTGCAACCTTTCTAATATTTTCTTCTGCCACCAAATGCAGCCTCACTAGTAACAGTAACAGAATGGAACCCTAGCTGTCACAAAGTGGAGTAAGACATTCGTATCAGAGGCAGCACGTATCTTTGTCTGCATGGATGGTCCGGTTTTATCAGCGTAATTTGCCGCTATTATTATAAGCATATAATATTATTCTTTCTGGATTACCAAAATACATACAGTATATTATGAAGTTTTAAACATTTAACTTGTGAAAAATGATACATAACTGACAAGGAGAAACATCTCCATTCGTGATCCCAAATTAGAATTTTACACACGGAAGTCTTTCATTTTTCATAGTTTTTTTTTTTATCAGAAGCTACCTAGACTACAAATACACAAACCAGTAATTACGCCTTTACTAACAGCGTTGGGGAAAAAAAAACCACTTACATTACGTCTTTATAACTTCCTATTTGGCAAAACAAATGGATCTGGTATCGAAGAGGAGTGAATGTGATGTGGAGAGCAACATATCATCCCAAAGTGAGAGTTTTTGTGGGGTGTGGGGCAGGATGAGAGGGTAACAATTAGCGTATAGGATGATCCGCTTGACCGAGGATTGACCGGGAGGGTTGGCCTTTGTGGTAATAACGAGCAGGATGTGTTCAATTTGATGCCAATCTTATGACGGCAAATGGTAGACGAGTCAAGGTGGTGAATCAATCGTCTTGTGTGTGTGTATATAGTCTGCTGCCGGAACTCCTGGATATAGGGAGGGGGCGTCACCATACATACATACACACATATATCCAGCACAGGGAGGGACATCATCATACATACATACCCACATTCATACAACACAGGGAGGGGCGTCACCATACAAACATACATACAGCAAAACCATTCACACATGCTTCGAAATATACGGTACCTGAAATAATAAGGTGAGGTCAGCAGAAATGGAAACATATACGAACAAGTCCAAACTCTTTTAATAAGATGTTTTGTGAATCATTGTACTGTTAGCGAAGGTATTGACAACAGGAACTTATAACTTATGATATGAACTTATAATTTGTTCCTTGGTTAATGACTGTTTGTATTAAAGGTGAGAAACTCTTGATGGTGAATTTGGAAGGTCTCTGATTCCTTCAAATTATGCTAAGAAATCTTTAGGTCGTCTGTTTTACTGCCATACTTTGGAGGAATCAGTAGCCATCCAATTTATCAAAAAAAGAATAAATATCCCCTTAATGGGAGTGACTGTAGCCAACATAATAATAATCTTTTCAATTACATTCAAAACAGTTAGATATACCTTTATAAAATCCTCTGTTGTTTGACGTCTGTTGAGGTGAAAATCAAGTGTCGTGTGTGGTCCTCTGTGTGAATGTCTGTGTGTATAGAACGTGTATGTATTTTTTTTTTTTAGTTCTTTTATTCCTGTTTTTGACGTGTATGTGTTTTTTTCATAAGGTGCATGTATATGGGACCTCTTGCATTGTATCATCGTTGTTTGTGCATGTGTCCACCATCTCTGCTCGTGTATGTGTTAATATGTGTATGTACAGAACGTGTGTGTGTGTGTATGTGTGTCCGAAATAGAAAACACGAATATTCCACAGTACAGTACAATGTGTGTGTGTATGTAAAGAGACAACTGTAGCAAGGCAGGGGTCGTGGCGTGGCAAACAGTACACATAACGTTCCCTCATGTTGTCTATACACGTCTACACACACGACCCCTATAGTTTTGGTGTCCCTCTGACTGACAGCTGTATCGTCCTGGGCCAGAATTTCACTCGTGGATTATAACCCACCTTATTAATTGGCGGATTTCCTCTTGTCTTACCGATGCATGCAATGGTCCAATGCAATGTTTTTTTTCTCTTTTGTTACTTTGCATGCATGACTATATATGGGAGAGTTATTGCAGCTTATGTGGATCTGCTTTTGCTACTTTGCATGCACGACTATGGGAGAGTTATTGCATGCAGCTTATGGGATCCACTTTTCTTCGGATATTTTTCCCGATTCATGCAATTGTGTCCATGTAATTTTTTTTTCTTTTGCTACTTTTGCATGCATGACTATATAATTATTGGAGAGTTATTGCAGTTTATATGGGATATGCTTTTGCTAGGATGTTTTTCCCATGTCCTTCGTGATTGTGTATGTATGTATGTATGTATGTATGTATGTACTGTTATGGACAATAATAATTTTCCATATACATATACGGTTGTCTAAAGGAAAGAAAACCCCCCATTAAACTCTGATGCATGGATGGATGGCTTCCCTCTCGTATCATAATTATATATAATGGATAATGTTCCTAATATTGAGTAAAGCAGCAGCAGCTATATATAAATGTATGCAGTAAATAAGTCCCCAATTATTAAGAAAAGTCATATCACTAGAGTACACGAAAATAGTGGTTAGATACGAGTTAGTCACACACACACACACACACACACACACACACACACACACACACACACACACACACACACACACACACACACACACACACACACACACACACACACACACACACACACACACACACACACACACACACACACACACACACACACACACACACACACACACACACACAACACAACACAACGCAATAAGTACTCTCTCTCTCTCTCTCACACACACACACACGAAACAATAAAAAAAGTCCTCGACAAGTCTGGCCTCCACCAACTATAGATAACCCTTCGTGATTGGTACCGGTGGGAAGGGAAGGGAAGATAGAGGAAGGAATTAAGCACTTGGTGGGTAAGACGGGAGTTGAAGCAGCAGCAGTTCGTCTACATGTATAATCAAGGAGGTAGATCTGTACACTATAATTTGTATCCCACTCCTGCTCCTCCATGGACGGATCAAGTGTATATACAGTACAGGACCTCGAGTTTAACAAGGGGTAATTCATGCATGGTTGTCGTAGAATTCCATAGAGGCTATACCCCCTTTTGGAAGTTTTATTAGTGGTTTTATTCATGGTTGTCGGTGAATTTCATAGAGGCTATATACCACCGTTTCCTTCCTACCTCACTAAGTCTTATTTAAAGCACTATATATAGGCCATACACACACTGAGGTATATAATTATATTGTTACTCCCAGAAATGGTTTGGAGGTTTTAGTATTAGTATCCTTCCAAGTTGCTGCTGCTGACAAATTGATAACCTCTTTAACCCTTCGATGAGCAATAGAAATAAAGGTTGAAAATGCGTCTAATCCTCAACATTAATAAAGTGTCTTTATTGTATAGGTCGGCCAGAGAGACTTGCCCTAAACACACTTGGCGCTGCTTGGGCCCACTAGGAGTCAGATAGATATAACCTCATATTTATTCACTGGTTACATTTTAGATTGAGCCCAGTCTCTCGTCCTTGTGGGCCCAGATATCCCCTTCCCCCGCCCCTACACACACACACATACACACACATACATACACACACATACTTCACACTCCCACCTGCGCTCTGGCTGACCTATCTTGACCTATTCTATCTCAACCGTGTATGGGCAGGATGAAAGGCAAAACCACTACCACTACCACCACCACCACTACCACCACCACTACCACTACCACCATCATACACACTATTTATTTGGCCTTGGCGTGGGACCCTTATCCATCATTATTAAAACTATATTTCTGTTTTTTCTTGTTTTTTCATCAGGCACTACAGCTCACCCGGTAAAGCTATAGATATCTGGATCTTGCGATAATCATAATTGTGAGTAAACAGAAATGGATGGGGTTCAGGGGTTGTATGGTATTTGTTTGGATCTTGTGATATTAATTGTTCATGACTGTGTTAGAGAAAAAGAGAGAGACTGACTTTACTCATATTATACGCCCATGGTGGCTGACCATTTTAAAGAGAGAGAGAGAGAGAGAGAGAGAGAGAGAGAGAGAGAGAGAGAGAGAGAGAGAGAAAGAAAGAAAGAGAGATAGTATGATTAATCGTGTATCAAACGCTGTAATAAATTCTGTACAATTAAGGGGGAAGTTTTGTATTGGTCATTCTGGAGCAACTGAATCCTCCAAAGTATACCAAGCAACAGAACACCATTACTTTTGCTATTCTGGTGGTCCTGTTTCCTAGCATACTTTGGAGGAATCAAGGCACTCCAAAGTACCAACAAAAAAGAAATATCCCCTTAAGTTTGTGTTAGTATTTGGGGTTATTATTATTATTATTATTATTATTATTATTATTATTATTATTATTATTATTATTATTATTATTATTATTATTATTAATATTATTATTATTATTATTATTATTATTATTATTATTATTATTATTATTATTATTATTATTATTATTATTATTATTATTATTATTATTATTATTTTGTGCAGCTTTGTAGGAATCCGTCGTGAAAATACGGAGCTAAATTTCCAACACATTTTGGGGCTATTAATTAACAGTGGAAACAATTTGTCATTATTAGATCAACATTGGAAAGGAATATTTATTATATGAAGAACATGCATGTGAAGAAAGGAGGTTATTATCGTAGCATATTATAATTACATTTTGTGTTGCATATTTCGGAAACATACAATTATTACCATCATACAGAATAATAATTGGAGTAAAAGCTGTCATTTCCAATATTTCACGTCATGTATCTGTAATTACTAAATCCAAATTACCATACTACTATAGTCATTTCCAAAATTTCACGTCATGTATCTGTAATTATCAAATTCAAATTACCATAGTGTTATAGTCAGTCCTGGGTGGTAAAAGCTGTCATTTCCAATATTTCACGTTATGTATCTATAATTACTAAATCCAAATTACCATACTACTATAGTCATTTCCAAAATTTCACGTCATGTATCTATAATTACTAAATCCAAATTATCATACTGCTATAGCCCTGGTGGTAAAAGCTATCATTTCCAATACACCATTATTTTTGTCCAATCTATCATTTCCACGTATAGTTAGAACAGAGGTAATGACAGTAACACCCAATCAGTGGTGTTATTAAGGAGATGTAATTATTATTGTTGTACGTAAGGTGTTGTTGTTGGTGGTGGTTAAAATCTGGAACAAGCAACTAACTGCATAATTATGATGCCTCCAAGTTATTCCAAGCAACAACAGGATATTATTACATTTATATTCGTTCGTTTTGTTTCATGGTGTACTTTGGAGGGAGCAAGGTACTCCACTGAATTTTCAAAAGTAGCATGTATTATTAAAAGTAGCATGTATTATCAAAAGCATAGCATGTATTATTAAAAGTAACATGTATTATTAAAAGTAGCATGTATTATTAAAAGTAGCATGTATTATTAAAAGTAGCATGTATTATTAAAAGTAACATGTATTATTAAAAGTAGCATGTATTATTAAAAGTAGCATGTATTATTAAAAGTAGCATGTATTATTAAAAGTAGCATGTATTATTAAAAGTAGCATGTATTATTAAAAGTAGCATGTATTATTAAAAGTAGTATGTATTATTAAAAGTAGCATGTATTATTAAAAGTAGCATGTATTATCAAAAGCATAGCATGTATTAACCTTGTAAGAGGGTAAATAATAAATAGTTGTTGGATTCGCAGACAAGTAGCGAAAAAAAACAACCCATACTGTACACTTTGCATATACACCAATAAAAGTAAATAGCTGCTTGTTATTTCCTGCCAGGCGTGATGTGGTTGTATTGTGGTTGTATTGTGGTTGTATTGTGGTTATATTGTGGTTGTATTGTGATTGTATTGTGGTTCATTCGTGAGATATTGTGATTGTATTGTGGTATTTTTGTGGTATTTGTATTTTTGTGTTCCTCCCACCTCATCACTCTGTCACTCACTCTACACTTTATTTATTTTCCCCATCTCTCTATATATCTTTTGTGTTCTACCCACTTCATCATCGTCATCATCTACTGTCACTTACCCCTTTAAAATTGACTTTGAGGGGACAGTCAGTTCGGTGTTGTTGGTAAACCTGGAGCCACTGATTCCTCCAGACTATTCCAAGCAACAGACAGACCACCAACATTATTATTTTTGTTACGGTGATCTGATCTTGCTTAATTAAATGATATGTATGCTTTGGAGGAATCAAGACACTCCAGTTTACCAAAAATATACACTCCTCCAAAATTTTCTTATTCCTTTCAATGCAGGTCAATTCCTTTGAGTAAATAGTTTATTTCTAGTAATATATAGCATCACATACAGTGGCTTGAATTTTTCCATATGAATTATTTGCCCTTATAGTATAATTTTCAGCAAATTTTTGTTACAGAAAGTTTACGTTGGACAGTGAACATTTTCCCTTACACTGTAAATATAACTTATAATGCCGTCAAATTTTCCTTTACGGTACCTGTAATTTTCATACCGTGTCCATTTTATTTTTGTCATAATTCATGTTTCATTTCTCAGTTGATGAGTTGATGGTTGCTAGACTGGATATGTCCCTCACTCATTTCACCATCTATTTAAGTGGAGGGTATAGTTTATATAGGCATTTTTGGAGATAATGATTCCTCCAAACTATTCCAAGCAAACATTAGTTTTGTTAATCTGGTCCTGTTTCATGACATACTTTGGAGGAATCAAGGATCTCTAATATACCAAAAGTATACTCTACCCTTAACACATCATTAACCATAGAACGTGAGTCAGAACTACACACTGAAATAGCTGTGTGTATATTATAGTGAACAGTGTAATAATGTATGAGGACTATAGAGTGACACAGTTACATCCACGTCCCAAAGTACTGCAACTCTTCTTCCCTTCTTGTAAGTAGTATTTAATTCGTGAAAGTTTGGGTCAGTTTTACATTCTGTCTGGATAATATTACTTGTAAGGGATTGTTTGGTTATGCCACTAAACCACCACGAGTCTCAGCTCTAGGGGGTTTTAACTTGACTTTTTCCAGGGAGGGAAGAGGGTCGGTGCTATTTGGTAGGTGCAGGTTGTCGCGGAAATTGAGGTATGTACAGTACAGTTGGCCACAGGAATTTGTACACAGGTTTAATAGATAGACAGTTAATTATTTTTAGAGGTACTGCAATGACTGGTCTACCAAGTGACTCTGTGATTAGCCAAACAACAAACTAATAATATTGTTGTATTGCAGTTACGTAGTCGTATATTTTCTATATGTTGTAAGCCCTCGAAAACAACAGTGTGCATGTGTACGAATATTTGTGGCCAATAGTACAGTATATAGGAAGTACAGGCGCGAGCTGATGAATGAGAGACATTGTAATTCTACACATAACACTATAGAGGTTCTTCAACGTTAATAAGATGCTATAAATGCCATAAGATTTATTATTATTGTTATTATACTTCAAGAACATATCAACACGAACCCCGCATGCATAATCTTCACAAAATGGTCATCAACTTGTAGGAAGCGCAACCTGGGCCACGATAACGGGCTTGATTAAGCCTATGTCCAGTGTCGGATCATATAAAAAAAAAAAAAAAAGGAAGCGCAAAAAAAATGGACACTACAGACAAAGTGAACAACCCAGTGTTAATGTATGAACAGCGAGCGATCACAAACACTGCCTCTCTCTCTCTCTCTCTCTCTCTCTCTCTCTCTCTCTCTCTCTCTCTCTCTCTCATCGCGGATACAGGGATCAGGAACAGTCAGTCACCATGCATACACAGAGGAAACAACACAACAAACAAGTCCCACATTTATATCACAAGTATAGCCTAAAAAATTCTGTGATCTTTATAGTAGATACAGACAGGTAGAGCCAATAAAAGACAAAACACAACAAACTAACTTAATTAAACGAAGGAAACGTCATAATCGGAACAACAAGAGCGGAAGAGACCACTACCACTATCACTGTCCCTTTCTTTCCTTCCTCCCTCTCTCGCTCCCTCCGTTCCTCCGTCGCTTCGTACATTCGTCAAAATATAAATCATTACAAATAATTACGGATCCCTGACGAGTGTTGCCGGCAGTGTACGATTAGCTCGAGTCCAAATATGGTTATTATAAAGCCATTATTTACCGTGGGTAGTGGTGGGGTGTTGACGGCGGCACGCGTCTCACATCGTCCCCTTCCCATCCCAACCCAACCCAACCCAACCCTGCTAACACCCTATACTGACTGACTGACTCTCTCTGGCCCGTAGTTTTACAAAAATTGAGGGCCCTTACTGGAGCTCTATGAATTTTCCAAACTACTCCAGGCAACAGATTCCCTAAAGGGTTCTGTGGCCTGGATTATTTGGAGGGTTCATAGAGCTCCAGTAAGGGCCCTCAAATATTTTAAAACTACGGGCCAGTCTCTCTCCCCCGCAATACCAGAAAGGATTATACTACCACAATATTTATACTATCACAATATTTATACTACAACAATATTTATACTATCACAATATTTATACTACCACAATATTTATACTACAACAATATTTATACTATCACAATATTTATACTACAACAATATTTATACTATCACAATATTTATACTACCACAATATTTATACTACAACAATATTTACCCTACTATACTGCATCTCCACTATATCACTATACCACCATGTCCACTCTTCATTATATAATACTATACATCTATACCACACAGGCCTACTACTACTACTACTACCACCACTACCACTACTACTACATTATTGTCCCGTCCGCTACATATATATTACTACTTCTATACGGCATTTTCCCCTCTATACCACACAGGCATACTACAATATTATTTTCCCCTCTCCGTATGTGTGTTTTAGACCTGTATATATCGTTAAAGCAGAAAAAGGGGAAATCTGTCAAACCCTGCATGCTCACACTTTTTTAATTAATGTGATTCTCTCAAACTATGTCACTAAACTATTAGTACAGTACCATTGGAGGCGTCTGTTTCGTGGCATATATATAGTTTGGAGGAATCGGTGACCTTCCAATTTACCAACAAAAAAAAATCTCCCCTTAATTAACCTCTTCGCTTTCTCAATCGGATCGTCATTAATTAACACACACAAACTATACTGTACAATAATATAGAAACAACAACAACAGGATTGACTATAGTGGTGCTGTGACTGTAAGGTTTATACATCAATTAACGTATCTCGGTTCCTGTGATTGATTCCTGTCGTCTATTTTCTCTGGTTCTGTCTTTGGTTCCTGGTTAGTGGCTGGTTGGCTGGAATAGAATTACTGCAGATAACTTTTAGAGTCAACTGTATGAGACTGGTGGTGGTGGTGGTGGTGTGTGGGATTGTGTATGACTGTTGTGGTGACTGCATGGTGATTACTGGTGTGGGTACAATCACCACCAACACACACACACACACACACACACACACAGAGAGAGAGAGAGAGAGAGACAGTGTGTGTGAGTGTTTGTGTTTGTGTGTGTTACAGCTCAGTTCAGTTGTTGGTGTTGTTCCTTTCTGAGAGTTTATAATAGTCTGTTCTCCTCAGACTGTCGGTGTGAGAGATATATACAGGCACCCACCATCACCAAGGGAAGGAGAGTGAGAGTGAGAGTGAAAGTGTGTGTGTATGTGTGTGCGTGTGTGTGTATGTATGTGTGTGTGTGTGTGTGTATGTGTATGTTACAGTTCAGTACAGTTGAGTTGCTGGTGTTCCTCCATTTTGAGAGTTTATATACTGTTCTCTTTTTACATTTAGTGAAAGATACAACCAAGAGTGAGTGAGTGAAGGTGGTGGTAACGTGGTATTTTCCCTGAATGTTGGTTTATATATTTATGTTATTCTTTCATTGGTGGTGAAGGAAAGAGGAGTGACAATGAGAAGATTATAGTTTTGTCGATCAGCAATTCAGACGATTTTTTTTATATATTTTGAATTTTATTTTCATTTTCATTTTTATTTTTATTTTGAATTTTATGTAAGTTAATGAATGACCCTCTTTGCCTGTAACTAAAATCAAATGGCATTACAGATTTAGATATACGACTAGTATATATACGTTATTAATTAAATTGTTTACGTTTTGGCGTTGGGCGATTAACAAGACCTGGATTAGTCTATGTGTCCAAGTCATGTCTGCACTAAGATCTCACGAAAATTAATTAAAAAAAGAGCTTTTATTTTTATTTATTTATTTTTTGTTATTTTACCGGTATTTTTGTTATTTTTTATTTTTTTTTCCTCAACCTCGGGACTGTAGGCTTTAGAAGACTTAATTTTGATAACTTTGGTCACTTTTACGACTACATGGCTTCTATACACATAATAATTGATTCACAACAAACACTACATATATTAAAAGGACCCTGTGATCGTGTATGAAAAAAAGAATGGAGGCTTCTGATTCCTCCTGACTATGCCATGAAAAAAGCTCCTTCCATATAGGTGGTGTGTGTTTCGTGGTAATATTTGAAGGACTCGTATATCTCCAATTTTCTGACTACATCACAGGGTACATTCAGGGGGAAGGTTTGTGTTGGTAAATCTGGAGCAACTGAATCCTCCAAACTATTCCAAGCAACAGAACACCATTATTTATGCTCTTCTGGTCCTGTTTCCTGGCATACTTTGGAGGAATCAAGGCACTCCAACGTACCAAAAAAGAATAATTATTACCACCTAAATATTGCTGAAACACAAACAAAACAAAACAGTCGTGTCTATGAGTGTCGTGAATCGGATGTAAATAAGAGTCATAGAAAAAAACATTGATGGTGGTGGTGGTGGTGGTGTTAACCAGGATCAACACACACATCCTGTGTGTGTTGATCCTGGTGTTGACGATAGCGTGGTATGTACCGGTACGATGGCTCTGTAGTGTGTCTTAAATGGAGTCATCGTACCGGTACCATGCACACCAACGTCAACACCACTGATGTTCTTGCCTATGATCCCTAACCTAACCTAACCTAACCTAACCTAACCTAACCTAACCTAACCTAACCTAACCTAACCTAACCTAACCTAACCTAACCTAACCTAACCTAACCTAACCTAACCTAACCTAACCTAACCTAACATAACATAACATAACCTAACATAACCAATGAACCTATAGTCGCGTATGGAAGCTGAGTCATTACACCACGATCATGGACGAATAGAAATACGACCGAAACTATCATTGACGACTAGAAATGCGACCGATATAGTGAAATAAACAAATAAAAAAAAGAGACGGACTGCGAATGTCAATAAAAAGGACCCGGGTTGGAATCCACCAAAAAAAGTCTAGGATTTATTTTTCAGAGGTGAACTGGGTGGAGCTGTTCGTCAATAAAATAAATTATCCTGTTATTCTTTACATTTTGGCGTTGGGTGATTAAAAAGAACAGGATTAATTAGCCTACGAACGTGTCCCAGTCATTTCTGCACCAAGATCTCACCAAACTTAAGGAAAAACATTGATTTTTTTTTTTTTTTAGTTCTGTAACCCCAACCGACACGTCAAGAACAAATGAGGACAATGAAAAATAGAAGAAAAAAAAAATGAAATACACTATACACGCAGGTAGATATGGTGATGATGATGGAACGTCACTGTAACCTGTAGCTGGGAGTCACTGTAGTAGTAGTAGTAGTAGTAGTAGTAGTAGTAGTAGTAGTAGTAGTAGTAGTAGTAGTAGTAGTAGTAGTAGTATATATATATATTTTTTATAGTAGTAGTAGTGTCAGTCGTCGTCAAGTATTTATATATCTATTTATTTATCTATTTTTGTACGGTTCTATGCAGATATAACTCATGAAAATACACAATAATATGACGATTAATAAATGACAGAGTGAGCAAAAACACCTGATATTTATAATTATATACACACGTGACGATATGGTGAGTAAGCGTGAGGTTTGTTATGAATACAGTAAATATTTTAGTGTTTTAATTTCTCGAAGGTAAAATAATCATAATAATAATAAATAATAATAATAATAATATAATACAACAACTGATTCCTCTAAAACTATTCCAGGCGACAGGTCACCATTATTTACTATTTACTATTCACTGTTATTGCTATTTGTTATTCATTATTATTACTATTTGTTATTCACTATTATTACTATTTGTTATTCACTATTATTACTATTTACTATTAACTATTATTACTATTTGCTATTCACTATTATTACTATTTGTTATTCATTATTATTACTATTTGTTATTCATTATTATTACTATTTGTTATTCACTATTATTACTATTTGCTATTCACTATTATTACTATTTGTTATTCACTATTATTACTATTTGCTATACACTATTATTACTATTTGCTATTGATTATTATTATTATTATTTGGTATTCACTATTATCACTATTTGGTATTAACCATTAATACTATTTACTATTCACTATTATTACTATTTGGTATTGATTCGTATTGATTATTATAAGTATTTGCTATCCTCGCATCATTGCAGTTGTTCTCGCCATGATAATTGTACGTAAACTTGAAAATCAGAGTCCCATGGAGGCAGATGACTTTGTTGTGGGAAAGATAGAATTGTTTACGTTATAATAAAGCGGTTACGTTGTGTCAGGATAACAAATTTGAATTCAGAATTAGAATCAATAGTTTGATTAATTAAATGTTTATATTGCTTCGGGCTAACGAGGTTGACTTTAAAATTAAAATAAATCGTTTGTAATTATAATGTTTGCGTTGCGTCAGTTTCACGAGACTGACTTAAAAAATTTAGAAACAATAGTTTTATTTAGTGTTCATGTTGCTTTGGGCTCACGAGATTGACTTCAAAGTAGAATAACAATTTTATATAGTGTTTAGTCGTTTTCAATTCGTAAGAGGAAGCTGTAGAAACAACACAACGATTTATTTATTTTTACCGATAAGACAGTCACGAAAAAAAAAAAAAAATCCAGCATCAGGTGAATGAAATGTAAAGCCGCGGTGGAATGAAAATATGAACAACAACAACAACAACAGCACATTATATATCACTATTCGAGGCCATTTCATATCGAAGGTGTTGTAGGCAGGCGGGAGGGAGGGAGTGTTTGTTGACATGAAATAGTGAAGAGCATAATTATTATATATATACAATGAGTGTTATGTTTTGGTTATACTGTATCTCAGGCGGGATTATATTATTTACTGTAAGGTGTAATGAAGTGTATTTTGTGGTGTGTCAGACGGAATTTAACCGGATGAATGAATGGGTAGATGAATGGATGGTTGGATGAATGGATGGATGAAGGAATGAATGGGTAGATGCATGGATGGTTGGATGAATGGAAGGATGAATGAATGAATGGGTACATGAATGAATGGTTGGATGAATGGATGGATGAATGAATGGGTAGATGAATGGATGGTTGGATGAATGGAAGGATGAATGAATGGGTAGATGAATGGATGGTTGGATGAATGGAAGGATGAATGAATGGGTAGATGAATGGATGGTTGGATGAATGGATGGATGAATGAATGAATGGGTAGATGAATGAATGGTTGGATGACTGGTTGTATAGTGGGATGGGTAGATGAATGGATGGATGGATGAATGGTTGCATAGTGGGATGGGTGACTGAATTTAGAGTTGGATAGATTGATAGATAGGAAGATAGACGACTGGAAGGATAGGAGAGGTGTGACGGATGGATGGATGAATGAATGAATGAATGTAGAGTGTGATAAATGGATAGATAAGGAGATAGATAGACGAATGGATGGAAAAATGAGGAGATAGACAGATAAACGAATGGGTAGATAAATAGATATATATGAAAATAGACAAATAGAAGGTTAGGAGAGGCTTTGCAGATAGATAACAGGATAGATAGTTAGATAAATGGATAGATAGGAAGATATAGACGAGACGAATAGATGGATAGAAAGGAATATATAGGCGAATGGATGGATAGATAGGAAGATATAGGCAAATGGATGGATAGATAGGAAGATATAGACGAATAGATGGATAGATAAAAAGATATAGGCGAATGGATGGATAGATAGGAAGATATAGGCGAATAGATGGATAGAAAGGAAGATATAGACGAATGGATAGATAGATAGATAAAGAAGGTGCTACACGATTATTTTCACCAACTTGAAGTATATAGAAGAGGTATGACAGTGGTGGAGTGACATGGTGGAGTGGTGTGTGTGTGGAGAAATGATGCATGTGTAGGTTGGAGTACAAGTGCATGGGATGATCCTAATACAATGTGGAGTGGTGTGGAGTGGAGTGGTGTGGAGTGGTGTGAAGAGGAGTGGTGTGGTATGGAGTGGTGTAGTGTAGTATTTCGTGTCGTGGAGTGGTGTAGTGTGGTGTGGAGTGGTGTGGAGTGGATTCTTGTAGAGTAAGTAATGGTGTTGGTGAAAGAAGGTGGAATTCATAAGAAGATTCTCAATAAGGTGTATGTATATATTATGTCCTTAGCTTTGTATAGTGTGCAGTAAGGACAAAAGATGAAGGCATAGTAGTAGTAATAGTAGTAGTAGTAGTAGTAGTAGTAGTAGTAGTAGTAGTAGTAGAAGGAAAAGGAACAGAAGGTACAGCCGACAGCATAAATTCGCATCCATCTAATGTATTTAATATCGCTAATAATTATGACCATATAGTTGCATTCTGAACCAATTCCTTTTTACCACCATAAGGAATTTACCACATGATAACTACTGTATATTTCTCATCTCTGCTTTATAAACTTCTATTACAACATCGCTATAACTAATACATACGCACGTGGAAATGAAACGAACTTATGCTGCCGACTGTACTATCTAGAGATGAGGGTATAGTAGTAGTAGTAGTAATAGTAGCAGCAGAAGGTACTATGTATAGATGAGGGCATAGGAATTGAAGTAGTAGTAGTTGTAGTAGTAGTAGTAGTAGTAGATAAAGGCATAGGAATTGAAGTAGTAGTAGTAGTAGTAGTAGTAGATAAAGGCATAGGAATTGAAGTAGTAGTAGCAGTAATAGTAATAGTAGTAGTAGTAGTAGAAGAAGGTACTATGTATAGAAGAATAGATGAATAGGAGTAGTAGTAGTAGTAGTAGTAGTAGTAGTAGTAGTAGTAGTATGATGTTTCCAATACTGTATCCATGGCGTGGTGTGGCGTGGTGTGGCGTGGAGAGATGCTGTGGGTGAGGGCGGAGGAGTTATGAGTCCCAGGCCACGTAATGACACGCCTAGCAAGAGTTCTGAGCGCAAGGTATCATTTGGCGATGTCGCTTTGATTGCCTCTAGTGTGTCCGCCCGCAGACTGACTGGCAGGGAGAGAGAGAGAGAGAGAGAGAAAGAGAGAGAGACGAGTACAGAGACAGACAGAGACAGAAACAAAGACAGAAACAGACAGATGAGGGGTATGTTACGGAGGAGGAAGTTGGGACAGACGAGCGGATGGAGGAAGATGGAAGAGGACAAGGATGTGGTGGGAGTGGAGGAAAAGAGGCTAGAAAAAGGAAGAAAATGAGGAGGAGGAGGAGGAGGAGGAGGAGGAGGAAGAGGAGGAGGAGGAAGAGGAGGAGGAGGAGGAGGAGGAGGGTAGTGGTGGTGTGGATAGATAGAGTGGAAGGATAGGAAGAGAGACAGGAAGGATGGAAGGGGACGAATGGGATGGACGACAGGTGGGATGGTAAGGAAAAGAAGGGACGGGAAGGAAGGAGGAATGATGGTAAAAAGGATTGCAAAGGAGTGAGTGGAAGAGAGGGAATGAGACAGGGAAATAAGATGGTTAAAAAAGGATTGGAAAAGAGTGAGTGGAAGAGAGAGAAGGAGGATGGTAAAAAAGATTGGATAAATAGAGTGAGTGGAAGGAGACAGGGAAATAGGATGGTAAAAAAAAGGATTGGTAAGGAGTGAGTGGAAGAGAGGGAAGGAGATAGGGCAGGAGGATTTAAAATAAGCAAGGGGAAGAGAGGGAAATAATTGTGGTGGTTGTGTGGAGATGGTGATGATGCGTAAGGAAGGAATAAAAGAATGCAAAAGGGACTAACAAAGAATATTTAGAGGGATGGCTGGCTTTGGTGGAGATGGTGGTGGTGAGTAAGGAATAAAATACAACATAGAGAAGATATGGAAAGACAGTGGTGGTAGTGGTGGTAGTGGTGATAGTTGTGGTGGTGTTGGTGGGTAAGGAATAAAATACAGAATAGAAATACAGAATACAGAATAGAAAGAGGATATGGAAGGACAGTGGTGGTGGTGGTGAAAAAGTTGGTCAGAGGAAGAGGTCGGGCAAGTATACTATAGTAGGACGACAGAGGAGGGAGGAATCCGAGGTGCATGTGTTGTGGTGGTGGTGGTGGTGGTGGTGGTGGTGGTCAGCTGAAGAAAGAAATGATCCGTGAGTGCAGGGGTGGAATGGAAGGGAATACAACATAGGTGATGACACTTTCTGATTAGTTCTGTTTGTGTGTGTGTGTGAATTTTTTTTTTTTTTTTTTTTTTTTTTTTTTTTTTTTTTGTCTAACTTATGATGTTCAATGTTGAGGCTGCGATTGAGTACGTGTTGTCGAGCCCGTAAAGTGAAGTAAAGCAACAATAACAACAGTGAGAGGATTAGGAATGATAGAGAGAGAGAGAGAAAGAGAAAGAGAGACAGTGATAGAGAGACAGAAATACACAGAGACGGAAATAGAGGAAAAGAGATAAAAGAGATATATAGAAAAAAAGAGAAGGAGCAAGAGCAAGAGAGAGAGAGAGGGGGGGGGAAGGGAGGAACAAGAGCAAGAGAGAGAGAGAGAGAGAGAGAGAGAGGGAGAGGAAAGGAAAGGATAAAAGAAGGAAAAGTGAGGAGGGTCGCCTTGTGAGTGACGAGGGGGAGGAACAAAAGGGGACAGTTTGTGGAAATCTCTTGGGACATCGTAAGTCAGCTTGAGGGATCTTCTCGGAGGACATATCTCAGTGATCTTTATTGAATGTAGGGAGGTGTGGCTGGTCTGGGATGGGATGGGGGAGGCTGAGGGAGGGAGGGAGGGACCAGGAGGGATGCTCAGAGGGATGGAGGGACCAGGAGGGATGCTCAGAGGGATGGAGGGAGGGAGGCTGAGGGAGGGAGGGAGAGAGAGAGGGAGGGATGCTCAGAGGGATGGAGGGAGGGAGAGAGAGGGAGGGAGGGAGGGAGGAAGAGAAGGACTGGGTAAGGAGTAAGGAAGGGAGGAAGAGAAGGACTGAGTAAGGGAGTAAGGGAGGGAGGGACTGAAGGACTGGACTGGGGTGGGTGGGTGGGTGAGGGAGGAGAAACCATGAATCAGGGCTGGGCAGGTTGGGATGGGTGGTGTGGGTGTGGGTGTGTGGGTGGTGTGGGTGGGGGTGGGTGACATAACTCTGGGTGGACATGGCCTCACCTGAATCCACCCTCCAAACTATTCCAAGCATCAACAGGACACCAGTATTTTTGTTTGTGTTCACCTGGTCCTGTTTCCTGACTTACTGTGGAGCGAGTAATGAAGGCAGTGAATTTCCACCGTAAGGGGAGGGTATAGTTTGGACAGTTTTGGAGATTATGATTCCTCCAAACTCGTAACTCCAACAGGCACCATTATTTTTGTTCTTTCGGTCCTGTTTCCTGTCATATATAGTTTGGAGGAATCAAGGCACTCCAATTTAACAAAAGCGAATTGCCACCTTAATTAAGGGACCCTGTGATGCAGTCTGGACATTTGGAAGTAAATGAGTCCTTCAAAACTTGCCATGAAACACACACACACACACACACACACACACACACACACACACACACACACACACACACACACACACACACACACACACACACACACACACACACACACACACACACACACACACACACACACACACACACACACACACACACACACCTATATAGAAGGAGTGTGTTTCGTGGTATGGTCAGAAGGAATCAGAAGCCTCCAATTCCCATCCACGATCACAGGGAGGGTCCTTAAGGGGAAAAATAGGAAGAAAACAGACGCCCTCGAGGAACCACAGACCTTCAAATTGACCAACAAAAAGAAATTCGCCTTAAGGGGAGAGTATACTTTTGTTACATTGGAGTGCCTTAATTCCTCCAAAGTTTGACAAGAAACAGGACCAGATGGACAAATATAATGGTGTTCTGTTGCTTGGAATAGTGTTGCAGGAATCATTATCTCCAAAAATGTCCATACTATACCCTTCCCTATAAGTCTGTTTCTCAGATTATTATTATTATTATTATTATTATTATTATTATTATTATTATTATTATTATTATTATTATTATTATTATTATTATTATTATTATTATTATTATTATTATTATTATTATTATTATTATTATTATTATTATTATTATTATTATTATTATTATTATTATTATTATTATTGTTATTGTTATTGTTATTGTTATTGTTATTATTATTATTATTATTATTATTATTATTATTATTATTATTATTTTATCACCTCCCCTCGGTAAGAAATATTATTGCCATGTTACTGCAATGCTCATTATGTATACAAATTATTATGGTGACACTGACCTTGAAGTTATCTCAAAACAATACGGGCCAAAATTAATAATGTCTTGAGGTAGGTACTAATTTATTCAACATTAATCACACTAGTATTTCAGAAAATATAATTATCGTAGGACTAATGGAAGGGGGTCACCAAAGAGTTACGAAAATATAATTATACCGTATAAAAAAGGTGATAAGAGGGGAGTGAAATTAATTAAGGGTGATGTATAGTCTGTGAATTGGTGGTAAAAAAAATGAGTCCTTCAAATATTGCCACGAAACACCACCTATATACCTATATTTTGGAAGGAGCTTGTTTCGTGGCACTGTCAGGATGAATCAGAAGCCTTCAATTTTCATACACGAACACAGGGTCCTTTAATTAATATAAAGCTGTTTTTTATTATGTTTGTTTGTCTATCACTGACGACGACGACGATTAATGATGATGATTATGATGATTAAAAATGATGATAAAGATGATGATGATGATTAAAATTAAATAAACACCTACAATTTTATCCGCAGATGTGAAATACTGGTGACAAAAAAATGTGTCTTGTGTTCCATCTTCCCTCGTCTTAAATTAAGGTTAGTATTTGTATATCGTACTGTACATAAAAAGGAGATATAAGTATACTATCGGTACATTGGAGTGACTTGATTCCTCCAAAGTATGCCAGGAAACAGGACCAGATTAATAAAAATAATGGTGACCTGTTGCTGAGAATAATTTGGAGGAAACATTATCATAAAAAAAAAAAAAAAAAAAAACGAATAGAAAATAAAATGCCCAAACTTAAAATGCCAAACTTAAGAATAATATTATTTTCTTTAGAGTTGTGTAGTTCAAAATGGCCACCAAACCTATACAGTACACACCTAAGATGGCCAAGCAACTTTAACTTTATAACTTTAAGATGGCCATGATGCAACAAACAGTCACCAGTATTATTATTTTTACCATTGTTCATTCAACCTTGACTCCTTCCCACTTTTTTTTTTTTTTTTTTTTTTTTAGGCACACAATCTACTTTCGTTTCCAGAATACATAATGTGTAATCCAGTATTCTGAAATGACATAATAGATCAAAACTTTCTTCTTTGGGACATTTGTAATCCAATATTCTGAAATGAAATAATAAATAATAGGGTTCTTCTTTGGGACATATGTAATTCAATATTCTGAAATGACATAATAAATCTAAGTCTGTTTCTTTCGGACATTTTTTTTATCTTGGTCTGTATAAAATGGCTGCAACACAACCAAACTCACCCAGATCATATTACACAGTGTCAGTACATACATATCTTTTAAGCATGGGAAAACAAAAAAAATAATGATAGGGAAAACATACAGAACAGAACAGGTATACAAAAGTGATGATGATGATGGTGGTGGTGGTGGTTGTAGTGATGTTGATGCTTCGTATGATATGTATTTTTTTTTTGTATGTATAATTATGTACTGTACTTAAATGGTGGTGTGTGAACTGTGTGTGTGTGTGTGTGCCTATCATATTATTAAAACCAATATGCTTCTTTCACCTTAATAACACTCACTGCATGCGTGCTACCTAAACTTTACACAAATGCTGTATGAGTTTCTGGCCAAAGAGCAACGTGTGAAATTGGAAGTGTGTGTGTGTGTGTGTGTGTGTGTGTGTGTGTGTGTGTGTGTGTGTGTGTGTGTGTGTGTGTGTGTGTGTGTGTGTGTGTGTGTGTGTGTGTGTGTGTGTGTGTGTGTGTGTGTGCTGCTTGGTATAGGATAACACGCATGACATATGAACATAAAGTATTATTCGTATAAATCATGTTTCGTTCTCTGTACTATAGGTGTGTTTGGTGGTGCGTGCGTGTGTGTGTGTGTGTGCGCGTGCGTGTGTGTGTGTGTGTGTGTGTGTGTGTGTGTGTGTGTGCGTGCGTGCGTGCGTGCGTGCGTGCGTTAGTGTGTGTGTTTCATTTTATTTTATTTTATACGTATTAAATGTGATTCCTGTTCGGTGTAAAAAAAAATACGTACAATATAACATGTTCAGAGTCCACGAGGTGTTATTGAGGGATCGATCGAGTGTTGTAAGATGAGGAACAACGATAGGACACAAGTGAGATGGTGCATGCATGGGGACTGACGGAGGTTATAATGTGGTTGGTGTACAGCTGACCACAGAGATTCTTACACACAGGCTATAATTATGGAAAGAGAGGTCATTATTCTGCATGAAAGACAAGTGACTCTGTGATAGGGAAACAACAAACCTAATAATAATAATAATAATAATAATAATAATAATAATAATGTTGTTTGTTGTATTGCAGTTACGTAGTGTTACATTATCTGTATAATTCTGTATAATTCCTGTATAATTCCTGCATGAAAAAGAAAAGGAAAACATTATTGTCCTCAACTGTACACACGTGATCAACAAACAGGACATATAAACCTCATCATAACAAAACCCCACACATTATATTATACAGTACAAGGACGTGAAGTAACTGTAGGTGTGGCCAGACTCTACCTAGTTGCCTCGTATATACGGTACTGTACAGCCACGATCAAATATCTACCCACACTTTCCTTCCATCATGCAAGTAATACAGTATCATATTGAAATATAATCATACAACACCTTATGTCAACTCAACCCCCTCAATTATTATTTTTAGGTGCTGTAAAATCGTACACGTGTTGCTTTTTATAACCAAGATATTTACTACTTTCCTTCCATCATGCAAGTAATACAGTATCATATTGAAATATAATCATACAACAAACACCTTATGTCAACTCAACCCCCTCAATTATTATTTTGAGGTGCTGTAAAATCATACACGTGTTGCTTTTTATAACCAACATATTTACTACGATGGAAGGAAAGTGTCGGTGGATATTTGATTGTGGCTGTACAAATTGCCAAAATTTGATATGCAACAAATCTTAATGGAACTTTAACCATAGTAAAATCCACAGCTAATTGTTGGGACTATAAGCATGTAAATATATAAAAAATATATACATATCCTTCTGCATGTATTACTTACTTAATGATCCATACAAACAAACAACTATGGACATTAATAAACTTAAATGTTCCATCAAAATTTGTTGCAATTCATATTTTGGCAACTGTACATGTGTTCAGTCATGCAGTATGGTCAGCCTCCATTTTGTTGTGGTATGGTACCTACTAAACGAAGGCAAGAGTATAGAGTGTCGTCGCATGAACCTTCTGTCCCATCGCCGTTTCTTATTCCTGGTCTTCCTTCCATTTTATTTTTATACCCCGTGGACTCTCTTGTTGCTCTCTCCTTGTCCCCTTCTTACTCGATTCTTACTCTTTCGTTGCTTGACTCCCTGCTTACTCGTTTCTTACTCTCTCCTCGCTTGTCCATTTCTTACTCGTTTCTTACTCTTTCGTTGCTCGTTTACATTCCTAATCAAACCCCAATAAGTCCATGATACTACCGAGAAGTTGTCACCTCCATAGCCAGCATTGTTTTGGTTCCAAGGACTACGAGTGTATCCTATATGGCCCCCTAGCTGGTGTTACCGTTTTATTATCTTCTGTGTTTTCTTCGTAACACCTTAATTGTCAGGCGTGTAATCCCTCAAGACCCATCCCACCACTATCCTCCACTCCTTGTCTATTCTTCTGTGTGTGTGTGTGTGTGTGTGTGTGTGTGTGTGCGCGCGAGTGTGTGTGTGTGTGTGTCGCTCGTCCACCTTGTCTTTGACCCCCAGTACTATCTCTTCCATTTTAATTGCTTCCCTCTCCCCTGGCACCCTTGATCCTTCTACACCCTCCCCCCCTCTCTTCTCTCATTCCCTCCATCCTTCCCTCTCCTTATTTCATCACCCTGCACGATGTTGTCTGTCTTTGCCTCTTCCTTCCACCTTTACTTCACCTGTATACCTCTGCCTGTCCCACCAACCAACCTCACCACTACACGTATACTACCCATCACCCCTTCTTATACACCTGTAGAATTCTCCTTCCTACATCTGACCACCTAAGCCCTTCCCCACATGCACCTACTGACATAGGCCTCTATACCATACATGTCCTTCTTGAGGGTTTTTCACACCTGCAGTCTTCCCTTCCCCTTTCCCACGAGTTCCTCCTATTGTCCCCTCCCTTCCCACTCCTGTTCCAACGTGTTCCCCAGTTCTCTCTCCACATGTAACCCCCCCCCCCCCCCTTGGTCCTTTCCTTCCCCACACCTGTTCCCAAGTTCCCCCAGTCCTCTTTTATTTCCACACGAACTCCCCAGGCCTCCTTCCCACACCTATACCCCTATGTGTCCCCATGCAGTCTTCTTTCCACATGTACGACTTGGCCCCATTCCATTACCTGTCTCTTAATCTCCTCTGTCCCTACTTGCCTGCCCCCCCACTCCTCTCTCCACATATAGTATACCAACCCGACCCCCTCCTGAAACCTTCTATGTTCCCTCTGTCTCCACGTGCCCCCCAATCCTCTCTTCACCTTTCCCCCTTGGCCCTATACAACCACATAAGCTGGCCCGGGCCCTATTCCCCCACATAAACCCTTCTCACACTAGCCTGGGCCCCCTCCCTACACCAGTCTTGATCCCCCCACCAAACCAGTCTGCCTCCCCCCACCAAACCAGCCTGCCCCTCTCCCCCCCCAACTACACCAGCCTGCCCCCCTCCTCACCACACCAGCCTGCCCCCCCCCCTCCCCACAACCACACCAGCCTGCCCCCCAGCCCCCTCCTGGCCGTGTTCGTGACTGGTGGTAATGGTCTTCCCGGGACACACCAGGAAACGCTCCTTCAATCACGAATGCAATTTTTTGTGACTGTAATTATACACGGGGGCAATAAGCGTATTTTAAGAACATTGGGGACCCCGGGACGCAATATTTAAGACGTGGACACAGTTAAAGAAACGCCGCACCAAAGGAAATAGATTCTTGATGTCGAATATTTCACACACAACCACTGAGATTGGAGTAATTTTCGAGAAACTAGCTGGAATTTCGAGAGATTAATGGACGGATTTTGATGGTCGTGCTCAGGCCTGGACCCCGCCATACCTCTTCGGGAAAAAGCCGGTTTCGTTCCATTTAGCGACGCGACGACAGGAATGACACTCGTATACCCCGCCGGGTGTAATATATCCCAGGATTTGGGCTCGGGAACGGCTTCGGCTCTGGGGGAAGGGGTGGGGGGGGACGGGGGACGGGGGATGGGGTAGGTGGGGGGGGGGGAAATTACACATAATATACAGCACATGAAGAATGAAACGAGGAGGTATTGACACAGAGAAAATTAGTGTCGAGAAGTAGAGGGGGATATTTTATCGTGTGGAAGAGGGTGAGGAGCGTGACACATGTGGGACCTGAAGGCACGAAGGCAGTGGACTTGTTGTCGTTGTTAAGGCAGGAAGGAATCTCTTGTTGGTAAATTGGAAGGCTACTGATTCCTCCAAACAACCGTGCAACTATACCAGTCAACAGACGATCTCAGTATTAACAAATAGAGGATCTGTTTCGTGGCATAATTTGGAGGAATCACTAGTCCTGCATGGTAAATTGGAAGGCTACTGATTCCTCCAAACAACCGTGCAACTATACCAGGAAACAGACGATCCCAGTATTAACAAATAGAGGATCTGTTTCGTGGCATAACTTGGAGGACTCACTAGGCCTTAACAATACCAACTCTACAACACATTCCTCCTCCTTTAAGGACCTTGTGATATAGTCTAAAAGTTGGAGATAAATTAGTCCTTCAAATATTGCCACGAAACACCACCTATAGGGAAGGAGCTTGTTTCGTGGAATGGTCAGGAGGAATCAGAAGTCTCCAATTTTAAACACGATCACAGGTTCCTTAAGGCAGACCACACCCATGACAACACACAACCCATGTAGTAAGTTGCATGGGTCACAGATATACTTACAGAACAACCCCTTCCCTCTCTCTCTGTTTGCCTCTCTGTCTCTCTGTCTCTGTGTCTTTGTCTGTCTGTCTGTCTGTCTGTCTGTCTCTCATTTTCTCACTTCCTCCATTTTCTCTCTCCCTTACTTTCCTCCCATTAATTTCTTTCCTGCATTCTCTCTCTTTCCTTGCATTCCTTTCCTCTTTACTCACTTCCTACATTTTCTCTCTGTACATTCCTCCCCTTTTTCTTTCCCTTCCTTATCTCTCTCCCTTCCTCTTCTCACTCCACATCCTCCTTTCTTCTCTTTATTTTCTCATTCCTTTCCTCCCATTCTCTCTTTACTGACACGTTCGTTCCCTCTCTTACCTTCTCTCACAATTCCTCTTTTTATTCTCTCTTCCTTCTGTTTCCTTTCTGCCTTACCTCTCATCCTTCTTTCTGCCCTCCCTCTCTCCCTCATTTCCTAATTTTTCTCCATGGGGGAAAAAAGAGAAGGAAGAATTTTGAGGATGATTAGAAGGATGGAGATAAAGTTTAAGAAGTAGGAGAAGGAAGGAGTAGGAATAGTTGAAAAAGGAGAAGGAGGAAGAGGAGAAGAAGTTGAAGGAGGAGGAGAAGGATGAGAAGAAATGTGAGGATGAGGATGAAGAGAGGAGGGAGGGACGGGGATGGGAAGGAAGGATGGAAGGAGTAGGAATGGTTGAAGAAGGAGAAGGAGAAGGAGGAGGAGGAGGAGGAGTTGTAGGAGGATGAGAAGGATGAGAAGAAATGTGAGGATGAAGATGAAAAGAGGAGGGAGGGACGAGGATGAGAAGCAAGGATTGAAGGATTAATTAATTGACATTAGGCACCACAACAGCGAGGTCATATAACGCCAGAAATCGGTGATATATAATAGAGAGGTGCATGAGACAGCAAGCACGGAAGAAATAGAAATGAAAAGGAAGAAAGGAAGGAAAAGGATCACATGCATCTGAAATGAAAGACAGTCCAATTCTAAGCCGGAGAAATGACAGGCTGGAAGGACAGACAGCAACGGCGGCCATGTTCTTATATCCCCCCTCTCCCCCTCCCCCCCCTCTCTCCCCCCCCCCCCTGGTCATCTCGTGGAATTGTTTACAGAGAGACTGACAGCGGCGGCAAAGACAGGGCCAATTTTATGGTTTGGACTTGCTCTGCAGTTAGGATTTGTCAGATGTCCGTCCAGAAAATATGAAAAGAGTTATGTTTTGGGGGCTGGACCTTAATTTTGTTCTTTGATAATATTTTAGTTTTGCCTTTTTTTTTTTTTTTTTTTTTTATAATGTTTTGGTTTGGACTTTTTTTTTTTTTTTTAATATTTTGGTTTGGACTTTTGCTTTGTTTGTTTTTGGATAATATTTTGGTTTTGACTTTTCTTTTCTTTTATAATGTTTTGGTTTGGACTTGTTTTTGTATTTGTTTTTTTATAATGGTTTGGTTTTTATTTTTATATATTTTTTCGATAATGTTTTGGTTTTTATTTCTGTTGTGTTTTATTGATAATGTTTTGGTTTGGATGTGCAGTAAGTGGGCGGGGGTGGGGGGGGGGGCTACAAATATCACCCCAGTATCCCTGCTTGTCGTAAAAGGCGAAATTAAAAATGTCCTTTCACTTTTCCAAATAATAATAATAATTGTCTCTTTTTTTTAATGTGTTACCTTTTGTGCTGACTGTCTCACCTCACAATGACCTTCTTTCTCGGGCGCCGTATGACCTCGCTGTTGTGGCACCTAATATCAATCAATCAATCAAATTAAGGATGTCAGAAAAAATAAATGATTAAAAATGGTAATGTTTTTATATTTTTTATTTGTATTGGAGGACGAAGGAATATGAACAGAGTATAATATATAATGATGTTTTATTTTGGAGCTGTTGTTGTTAGCAGGATATACAGATGGATTTGTGGAGGAAATTATATATGAAAAAGTAAGATATATGTATGAAAAAATAAGATATATAATGAAAGAGTAAAATATATGTATGAAAGAGTAAGATACAGTATATGTATGAAAGAGTAAGATATATAACGAAAAAGTAAGATATATATATGAAAAAGTAAAATATATATATGAAAAGTAAAATATATATATAAGGAATAAGATATATGTATGAAAGAGTAAGATATATATATATATATAAAAGTAAGATATATATAAAAAAGTAAGATATATACAGTATATGAAAAAGTAAAATATATATGAAAATAGTACTATTCTATATTGATATTAGAATTACTGATGGCTGGATTTACATAGCGGGTAAAATGTGACGAATATAATTATATTTAATTATGATTTTATTTAAATTATTGATTCATATAGTTATTATTCAAAAATTTGTCGAGTGCATGAATTTCTATACGAGATTATTTGATATATGATGGTAGTATTAAAAATATTCATAATTTTTGCTGATATAGGATGGACTTGCAGAATAAAAACACACACATAATGTTAACAAGAATATATTTATGTATTTTTTTTTAGTTCCGCCTTGTTTGTTGTCAGCAGAGTTGATTATTATTATTATTATTATTATTATTATTATTATTATTATTATTATTATTATTATTATTATTATTATTATTATTATTATTATTATTATTATTATTATTATTATTATTATTATTATTATTATTATTATTATTATTATTATTATTATTATTACTATTATTATTATTAATATTATTAATATTATTATTATAATTATTATTATTATTATTATTATTATTATTATTATTATTATTATTATTATTATTATTATTATTATTATCATGACTATTATTTCTATTAATTTTATTACTATTATTATTATTATTATAATGATAATTTTCTAGTTCTCTTTGTTTGGGGACTGCAGGTCGATAATTTTCTGCTTAGATGCATTGTATGTAGTTAATAGAGTCATGTTGTTGTGTTATCTGTGATGTTTATGCTTATTTTTATTCCCTTTCTTGTGTTTTTATGTGTGTGTGTGTGTGTGTGTGTGTGTGTGTGTGTGTGTGTGTGTGTGTGTGTGTGTGTGTGTGTTCTCGGTCTTGTGTCATTCTTAAGTGTGTGTGTGTTTTGGTCCTCATCTTTGTGTCATGTCATTGGTAGCCTATTTCCATGTCATGACAGTGTTAAGTAGCTCCTCTTTCGTCCGTGTGTCATGTCAATAATTTTGGTAGCTCGTTTCTTTTTCATGACATTTGTATTCGGTTTTTCCTCTTGATATCATTTGTGGTAAGTTCTTTCCACTTCATGTTAACTGCGGCAGGTTCTTTCCTCTTCATGTCAGTTGTAGTAGCTCGTTTCGTCATCTTGATAATTGTATTTGGGTTTTTCTCTCGATGTCATTTGTGGTATACCCTCTCCCTCTCTTCCTTGACGACTGCAGAAGGTCCTCCTCCTCCTCCTTCTTCTCCTTCTCCTTCTCCTTCTCCTTCTCCTTCTCCTTCTTCTTGTCCTTGTCCTCCTCTTCCTCCTCCTCCTCCACCTCCTCCTCCTCCTGCTCCTCCTCCTCCTCCTCCTCCTCACATGTCAACACCGCGTCACTCTTTACGTTCTAATCCTTCTTGGAGCCCATGGGACCTGTCCATCATAACACTGTGTTTACAAAACCTAATTCGTCGGTTCATACGTCATTTGTCAGCATTAGGGCGCCGTATTGGCTACTTCTCACCAGGCCAGCCAACCAATCACAGCGTACAATCATGCCCGCCCGCCCACGAAACTAAACCGGACGAAAAAAAATAAAAAATAAAAGTAGATAAAATACAATACTTGATATGCATACAACAGCCGAGACGACCCCCCATACTGACTGTAATTATCCTAGTCCAACACTGACACCTTCACTTCTATTATTATTATTATTATTGTTATTATTATTATTAATTGATAAAAGTTCAAATAATATCCAATATAATTATATATTGTTTAAAAGTTTGGAAATACTTTTATTACCCTATAAAATAGATATAATAATAATAATAATAGCAATAAAAATAATAATAACAATAATAATAATTATGATAATAATAATAATAATTAATAATTTATAACAACAACATTTACTCTTAATTAATGTGTTCTACAATTTTGTTCTGTAAAATATAACTGGATGCTAAATCTCGGAACTTCCAAGAAATATGAGTAAGAAATAAAATAGATAAATTTTTACCAGAAAACGACGACTTTGGGAAAGAGAAAGCTACTGACCACCACATAATATTATCATAAAACTCTTCCCGGAGGTAACCCTTTGAAAAGAGCGGACCAAAAGGTTATATAGCTTCCTTTAAGTGACCATCTCTCCTTTTCCACGGTGCCTCTTTACCTCCTACTGCTCCTCCTTATCTGTCCCTTCCTCCCCTAACCTCTATATGCAGGGTCGTGGGCAGAGAGACGTATTGTTGTCATTCTGAGGGGTTCTTCTTTCACATAATTATATATACTCAGATGGGTGATGGTAGGGAAATGTTTGCATACATATACTACTCCTATTATATGGTTTGACACACACACATACACATTGATGATAATAATAGACACATGCACATAATGATATACACACACACGAAATAATAACAACTACACACACAGACACAATAACACACACACACACACACACACAGACGTAATAATAACAACAACAACAATAACACACACACAGACGTAATAATAATAACAACAACACACAAACACACAGATCACAGACGTAATAATAATAATAACAACAACACACACAGACACACAGACGTAACAATAATAATAACAACAACACACACACAGACATAATAACACCCTCTCTCTCTCACACACACACACACAACAATATTAATAAACACATGTACATACACACATAATAACAATACACACATGAGTACACACACACCTTACGCATGCAAAGTAGTACATTATAAAGCACAAGAGTACATACTGCACACATAATACAGTACAAATTACCTACGTTACAAATAGAGAATGGTACACACACATACACAAAGGTACAAACATTTACACAATATGCAGTCTCTCTCTCTTTCTGTCCATCAACTCTCTCTCTCTCTCTCTCATTCTCTCTCTCTCTCTCTCTCTGTCCGTCCATCCATCCATCCGTCCGTCTGTCCGTCAATTCGCCTCGTCAATCATTTACGCCGTGAATTACTCCATCTAATTTCCCAGAGTCGGAGTCCTTCTGGGAAATATATCGTGGACGGAAGGGTTCCACTCGCTGTGCAATTACCCGTGTTTCTGCCAGCGGGCCCGGCGGTGGAGTGTACCAAGTCCCTTACAACACGGGGACAACACACCCACCTTTATAGTTTTGTTTACCTCACGTGTTGAATTTTTTGTGTTGCGTATATTATTGTACCTGTAGATATTATTGAACTTGTGTTGCCTATATTGTATTGTACCTGTAGATAATAACCTATATTCCCAAGTTTAAAACGATACGGGTACGCAATATTTCAGCTTAGTTTTGTTCACCTCCCATGTAAATTTTTGTGCTACGTATGTCTATAGAATTTTGTCCCTTTATATACCTCAACCTTGGGACTGTAGGCTGTCAGTATATATTTAGCCCGTGACTCTTGCGAGGCCCCGAGATTATTGGGTGTCGCACTAGATGAGACAGTGGAGCTTCGTGATGATGATGTTGGTACCGTAGCTATTCTTCTTCTGCCCCACTAGATGTCGACACCTTATTTACACACGTCACTATCAGGAGAGAGCAGCAGCTACACCGTCACTCACAGCATCTTGGAATAATTATGGTCTGGCATCTTCTATGTTGTGTGAGTTGACGTCGATGTTAGGTATTGTGTTAGGTATTGTGTTAGGTATTGTGTTAGGTATTGTGTTAGGTATTGTGTTAGGTATTGTGTTAGGTATTGTGTTAGGTATTGTGTTAGGTATTGTGTTAGGTATTGTGTTAGGTATTGTGTTAGGTATTGTGTTAGGTATTGTGTTAGGTATTGTGTTAGGTATTGTGTTAGGTATTGTGTTGGGTATTGTGTTAGGTATTGTGTTAGGTATTGTGTTAGGTATTGTGTTAGGTATTGTGTTAGGTATTGTGTTAGGTATTGTGTTAGGTATTGTGTTAGGTATTGTGTTAGGTATTGTGTTAGGTATTGTGTTAGGTATTGTATTAGGTATTGTATTAGGTATTGTGTTAGTTATTGTGTTAGGTATTGTGTTAGGTATTGTGTTAGGTATTGTGTTAGGTATTGTGTTAGGTATTGTGTTAGGTATTGTGTTAGGTATTGTGTTAGGTATTGTGTTAGGTATTGTGTTAGATATTGTGTTAGGTATTGTGTTAGGTATTGTGTTAGGTATTGTGTGCCTGTAGATATTATTAGATTCCACTTAAAGGGACCCTGTGATGCAGTCAGAATATTGAAGGTGAGTAATTAAATCCATCAATTATTGCCACGAAACACCACCATCTATATTAAAGGAGCTTGTTTTTTCGTGGTATAGTCGGGAGGAATCAGAAGCCATCCAATTTCATACACGATCACAGGGTCCTTAACTCACGGGGTAAACATTACACTCTTGGTACATTGGAGTGTCTTGATTCCTCCAATATATGTCAGGAAACAAGATCAGATGAACAAATATAATGATGTTCTGTTGCTTAGAATAGTTTGAAGGAGTCACTTGCTCCAGATTTACCAACACTGTACTTCCTCCTTAAGTGTGAATTGGTCTAATCATATTTTCATCTAATCATATTTTCATCTAATCATATTTTCATCTGACCTAACTCAACCTGATGCTAACCTTATCTTTGACGTATATTTTCTACTCTCTGGATTTGACCTAACTTAACTCTACAAACCGTGACCTAACCTGAACTGTCACTAACCTGTTCTATAGCATATGTTTTATACTCTTTGAATATGACGTAACTTAACTCTACAAATGGTGACCTAACCTAGCCTAGCCTAACCTAAACTGTCGCTAACCTTATTTTTAACATTTATTTTCTACTCTCTGGATCTAACCTGAACCACACCCTTATTCCCCTATATAAAAGAACAGCAAGCCAACTTTTAACAACAGTAATAATTCCCCCCACACAGGCAGACTAGGGACTCACTTGGGCTGCCACCTTGCTGCCCTCCCCGTCCCTACCCTACCCACACTGACAATGATCTCCCCATATTTCTTCGTTATTTTTCCCCGGCTGACGTACGAGGTGCTACATCACTCCGTCAATCGTAACTGCAAATGAAGTAAACATCGCCCCGGCCCGGTTATGAGCCGCCGCGATAGACAAATGTCACGCTATATATATACTGTACATCTTTCTTCCTTCAGTTATTATACAGTACAGTCGTGGATGATGAGAACATTATTTTTCCTTCTCCTTTTAGTATATTTATAAAGAGTCATTCATGGGATGTTGATATAGCGAGTCCGAGGGTAATTATTTAAAGAAAGCATTTATACACTGTATGAGATCCGAAAACTATTTGATTAATTAAAGAAAGCGTAAATATGGTATTAGTATATATATATTTAAATAGACAGTACAGTCGCGACAAGAATATTTTCCTTCTGCTTTTGATATAATTATAAGAGTCAGTCATGGAATGTTGAAATAAGAGAGTTGGTAGGAAATTATAAAAAGAAATAAATCCTGAATACGAGTTCAGAATATTTTCAGGTACAGTACAGCTCACAGTGCAGTGCAGTCGCGACAAGAGAATAGTCCTTCTCTTTCTACTTTTAGTCTAATTGTAAGTGTCATGGGATGTTGACATAGAGAGCCGGTTGCTAAATATGTAAAGAAATTAAGTATGTGTACAGTTGCATTCAGGAGTAATGCTACACTTTGGGCTCGTGAAAAAAAAATATTTGAAAAGGTATAGTGAGACGTGTGTGTCGTATTTCGTTCACTCATTCTGTCATTTTTTATTTATTTATCTATTTATTTATTCATCTGAGTGACTCATTTTTTCTACCTTAATAATTTATGTTTTCCTGGATGACTCATTTATACGTTTCATTCTGCTGAGTGACTCATTTTTTTTACTGCTATATTTTCCTGGATGAGTCAATAACTATATCCTCATTTTTACGCTTTATTCAGCCAAGTGACTCATTTCTTTTACTACCATAATTCTTTTCCTGGTTGACTCAATAATTTTATCCTATAATAATTTGGATGAGTACTTTTTACGCTTTATTCATTTGAGTGACACAATTTTTACGACTATAATTTCTTGGGTGAATTAATAATTTTTTCCTATGCATGTATGTATGTTTTCGTGGATGACTCATTTTAATCCACTATATTCAGTTGGATGAATCAATCGTATTTATTATTATTATTATTATTATTATTATTATTATTATTATTATTATTATTATTATTATTATTATTATTATTATTATTATTATTATTATTATTATTGTTTTCATGTTTTGTGCAGTACTGTTTAGGTAGCTATCAGAGTTCTAGTTTTAATCGCTCTTTTTATTATGATTAATATTTTTACGCTAGTTTTAATCAGAGTTGTCATCAGCCGTAAGTGTGTTGTGGTTTTTTAGTCAGTTATCTTCTATGTTCGTTTTTTTTTTTTTTTTTTTTGCTGGAAGAAATATATACGGTTTATTCTGATAATTCTTAACTTGAGATCCTAATATTGTGTGTGTGTGTGTGTGTGTTTGTGTGTGTGTGTGTGTGTGTGTGTGTGTGTGTGTGTGTGTGTGTGTGTGTGTGTGTGTGTATGTGTGTGTGTGTGTGTGTGTGTGTGTGTGTGTGTCCATCCAGTCAGCCAGCTAGGAGGAGGTAAAGTTGCAACAAGGAATGGGAGGTCCTTCTCTGTATACCTTGTCCAACCACACGTCACGACACGACACCACACCTACTGTACATCCACACTATACTACGCCTACTGTACATCCACGCTACACTGCACTACACTACACCTATACTGTACATCAACACTACACTACACTACTCCACACCACACCACACCACACCACACCACACCATACCACTCTACACCACACCTACTGTACATCCACACCACATTACACTACTCCACACCACACCATACCACTCTACACCACACCTACTGTACATCCACGCTACACTACACTACACTACACCTACTGTATACTTCACCTACTGTACACCACACTACACTACTCTACACCACACCTACTGTACACTACACCACACTACACCACACTACATTACACCATGCCAGTGAGGCGTTGAGAGCTGTCATCACACCCAACCATCACTGTCTTCTCTACAACACTTACCCTTTACACTTACTTATACCATTACTTCTCTACAACACTTATTTTTTACCCTTATATATACCATTACTTCTTCAAAACACTTATTTTTTACACTTACTTATACCATTACTTCTCTACAACACTTATTTTTTACCCTTATATATACCATTACTTCTTCATAATACTTAATTTTTACACTTTCTTATACCATTATTTTTCTACAACACTTATCTTTTACACGTAATTATAGTACACACAAACAACTTATAATAATTATTTATATCTTATCTTACTTTACAACTAACTATTTTACACTTATCTGTGCTTACATCAACAAAACAATAATTTTACTTTCTCTTTTCAATACTGATATTTTTGACTTCCTGAAATTAAAATTTTAACAACTATTATAATTTTAACTCTATCAGCAAAGAATAAAAAATGGGGTTGATGAAGCTGACAATTAAATAAAAAAAAAAATCACAACACTTCTATTGTAAACATATATACTTTTATTTGTGGTAAATTGGAGGGGGGGGGGGCTACTGATTTCTCCAAACTATGCCGGGAAACAAAATCCCCTCAATGTTAATATTAGGGGATTTATTGTTTCGTGTTATAGTCTGGAGGATTCGCTAACCTTCCAATTTACCATAAAAAAAAGAATCTTCCCTTTAAGGACCCTGTGATGTCGACAGAAAATTTGGAGGTTAGTGAGTCCTTCAAATATTACCACGAAACACAACTTATATATATTATAGAAGGAGCTTGTTTCGTGGCATAGTCAGGAGGAATCAGCAGAAGCCTCCAATATTTATTATACACGATCACAGGGACATTCATAAACACTGCATATAATTATACACTATACACTTACCATACACTTACCATACACTTCTGCAACTGTTGAATAATAATATAATGAATAATTGTGGAGTAGGAAGTGAGGGAGGAAGAAGAGGGAGAAAAAATATATATACATAAAATACACACATTAAGACAGGATTAAAAGCACGATGGTATACGCTGGGCTACAACACACACACACACACACACACACAAATACACACACACACACACACACACACACACACAAACACACACACACACACACAAAAAAAAAAAAAAAAAAAAAAACACACACAAATACACACACACAAACACACACACACACACACAGGAGAGAAAATAAAAGCGGGTTGCATCAACATTACAATCAGCATCCAGGCCACAAATTAATGCATGGAGAGAGAGAGAGAGAGAGAGAGAGAGAGAGAGAGAGAGAGAGAGAGAGAGGAGGAGAGGGGGAGATAATGAGGCATGAAAGTCATTACATTATCCCGCAGAGAGAGAGAGAGAGAGAGAGAGAGAGAGAGAGAGAGAGAGAGAGAGAGAGAGAGAGAGAGAGAGAGAGAGGTATAGTAATAATGTATTCCGGTCCCACTGTGTTTTTACGTCTCATTATATCAGAGATCAATTTTAGATTCCAATAATCGGTTGAGGGTAATTTATGTGTCTTGAGAAGGTAAAGGCCAAAGGGTATGCAATAATAGAAGTCAATTGTATTACTCCCAAGTGTAGTGTTATTTTATTTCCCAGCCAGGATAACGAGAGAAAAGTACAACATTATGTTATTATGTGAAGAGGTACTGTTTTATTTTACAAAGGATAACTAAGGAAGTGTATTGTGTTATTAAATGAAGTGGTATCATCTCATGTTATTATGTGAAGTGGTACTGTTTTATGACAAAGGATAACTAAGGAAGTGTATTGTGTCATTAAATGAAGTGGTACTGTTTTATGACAAAGGATAACTAAGGAAATGTCTATATGTTATTATTTAAATGAAGTGGTACCATCTCATATTATTAAATGAAGTGGCTTTGTTTTTTTTTATATATATTTATTCCAGGACACAAAGAGAAGTGTCATGTTATTCAATTTTTTTTTTTTCAAGATACAGAGGGAAATGTCATGTTAATAAATGAAGTGTTTTTTTTTTTTCCAATACAGGATATTGTGGGAAGTCTGTCTATATATTTATATGTTATTATTTAAATGAAATGGTGCTGTCTCGTGTTATTAATGAAGTGAAGTGCTATGGTATCAAATGGAGTAGAGCTGTTTTTTTTAATATTTTTTTTTTGTATTATTATTTCCCAGGATTGTAAGTTGCTATCAAATTTAGAGAGACGTTATGTTATTTCCCACGATGATTGGAGAAGAACTTTTTTTTTTTCTAAGAGATCAGGGCTATTTTATTTTTTTATAGGGATCAAGGCTATTTAATTTTTTCTAAAGGATGATTCAGGGCTATTTAATTTTTTCTAAGGGATCAGGGCTATTTAATTTTTTCTAAAGGATGATTCAGGGCTATTTTTTTTCTTCTAAGGGATTAGGGCTATTTAATTTTTTCTAAAGGATGATTCAGGGCTATTTAATTTTTTCTAAGTGATCAGGGTTATTTAATTTTCCAGGATGATGAATTAAGAAGAATTTTTTTTTCTAAGGGACCCTGTGATGTAGTCAGAAAATTGGGGGTAAATGAGTCCTTCAAACATTGCCACGAAACACCACCTACATTAATAATTAAAAAAGGAGTTTGTTTCGTGGTATGGTCAGGAGGAATCATAAGCCACCATAAAAAACTTACTTAGTTAATAAATTTACTCTCTTGTTCATCACTCACTCTGACATTATATATATTTTTTTTTAGGTATTTCACTCTGTTATCTATTTATATATTTTATTTTTTTCTTCAGCAAAATATTTCCTTGTGTAGTTGTTGTTGTTATTGTTGTTGTTGTTGTTGTTGTTGTTGTTGTTGTTGTTGTTGTTGTTGTTGTTATTGTTGTTGTTGTTTTTGTTGATTCAGGAAAAACTTGAGTGAATGGAATGTTATGTAAAGTGTGTAGTGTATGTGTGTTCTGGCTGTCTCAATCTCCATTCATTCATTCATTCATTTATTCATTTATTTATTTATATATTTATTCATATGTTTATTTATTCAAGCATCCATCTGTTTATTCATTCATTTATTTAATTATTTATTTATATATTTATTCATATGTTTATTCATCCAACCATCCATCCTTTGATTTATTCATTCATCTTTTTATTGATATACTTATATATTTATTCATATGTTTATTTATCCAACCATCTATCCTTTCATTCATTCATTCATTTATTTATTTATTTATATATTTATTCATATGTTTACTCATTCAACCATGATTGATTTATTCATATATTTATTCATCCATTTATTCATCCAATCATCCATCCTTTCACTCATTCATTCATTTATTTATTTATTCATATATTTATTCACCCATATATCCATCCAAACATACAGGTGTCATTCATCTTTTCCCTTTTTTCTGGCTCATATTTTTCTTTTCTCCCTTTGTTATTTTTTTTATTTTTTCTTCCTGACGACGATAAAAACAAAGCCAGGGTCCAGTGTGGTGTGACGAGCCCAAAAATACACACACACACACACACACACACACACACACACACACACACATACACATACACATACACATACACATACACACAGAAATACAGACACACACACACTATTTCTCTCTCTCCCTTCTCCTCCTCTCCCTCTCCTGTTCCTCCTCTCCCTCCCCACTCCCTCTCCCTCCAACTCCTCTCCTCCTCCTCCCTCTCCCTCTCCTCCTCCCTCTCTCCTACATCAATTCTCCCCTCGTCCCCCTCCCCCTCCCAGCCAGTGACATTCAACCAATTGGAACCCAGCTGAGTGTGTTTGTCAGACTGGATTGGATGGGGACGGTGTAGGAGGGGGCCGAGTTGACTAAGGGGGGAAAGGGTAAGAGGGCGGGGCGGGGCGGGGCGGGGCGAGGCAGTTAAGGGTAAGATAAGAAAGGGTAGGGCGGGGGTGGGGCAGTTAAGGGTAAGATAAGAAAGGGGGAAAACGAAGCGGGGCAGGGCATTAAATGAAAGATAGCCTAAGTGAAGTAAATTTAAGACAGACAGGACCAGCTGAGACGAGGTGAAACGGGGAAAAAAGAGATGGGGCGGGGTGAAACGGGGCAAAGCAAGATGGGGCGGGGTGAAACGGGGCAAAGCGAGATGGGGCGGGGCGGGGCGGGGCGGGGCGGGGCGGACCTTCCTGTAGCTGGGACGGGACATCATGTTGACGACTCGTTATTAAAGCCAATTATGTGGGGTGAGGTGGACAAGGCAGGGACGGAAGGAAAAGGGGTAAAGGACAGAAGAAATTGGAAGAAGGGTTGGGAGTGTGTGTGTGTGTGTGTGTGTGTGTGTGTATTTGTGTGTGTGTGTGTGTGTGTGTGTGTGTGTGTGTGTGTGTGTGTGTGTGTGTGTGTGTGTTGGGTTGAAAAGAAAGAAGAAATGGAATGAAGGGATGTGTGTGTGGGTGTGTGTTGGGTAGAAAAGAATGAAGAAATGGAATGAAGGGATGGTTGGTTATGTGTGTGTTTGTGTGTGTGTGTGTGTGTTGGGTAGGAAAGAAAGAAGGAATGGAAGAAAAGGTTGGTGGATTGGGAGGGGATTGGTGTGTGTGTGTGTGTGTGTGATTTGGGTTAAAAAAAAGAAGAAATGGAAGGAAAGGTTGGTTGGTTGGGGACCGGAAAATTAAATATGAAAATTAGATATGAAAATGAATGTTTATATCTTTGATACAGACACTCATCAACCAGTGGATATTGCTTTATTTATCTGTATGTCTGTCTGCCTGTCTGTCTGTATCTCTTTCCTTCTATTATCTATCGATCTATCTGTCTATTTACCGGTATCTCTATCTCTCTCTTAATCTCTCCCTCATTACAGTATCTATCTATCTATCTGTCTATCTCTCCCTATCTATCTATATCTATCTCTCAATCCCTCCCCTCCCTCCCTCCCTATCTATCTCTCTCTCCCTCTCTATTTATCAATCTATCTCTATCTCTTTATCTCTATCAATCCATCTCTCTATATCTCTATCTATCTATCTATCTATTATATTGTTAGTGATAAGGGCATATACTGGTGTGTGTGTGTGTGAATGTGTGTTATCAAAATGTATAGGAAGAGTTACTGTTCATAATAATTATCATTGTGTATAGGAAACTACGAATAATTCACCTTTGTTTACAATTATCTCCTCCTTTCATCTCCTCTTTTTCATCTCCTCTTTTTCATCTCCTCTTTTCCTCCTCAATTTCTTTCTCACCCAGTTTTTTTCCTCGTGTCTGTTTCCTGTCCTGTCCTCATTTCATCTTTTCCTCTTTTTCCTCTCTTCTGCCTCCCCCCCCCTTCCCCCAACTCCCCATCCCCCTATTTTATTTCCCCAGCTTCCTCTCCTTCCATTTCCTCGACTGCTGACCTATCTATCAGTATGTTTTCTCACCCTACCTATCTTATTATTATTATTATTATTATTATTATCTTTATCTACCTATCTCTTTATCTCTATCTTTTTATCTCTCTCCCTTCTTAAACTGTCTATCTATCCATCTATTTATCTATTTCTCTCTCTCTCTCTCTCTTTCTCTCTCTCTCTCTCTCTCTCTCCAGTTTCTCTTCTTTCTCTCTCTCTCCAGTTTCTCTTCTTTCTCTCTCTCTCTCTCTCTCTCTCTCTCTCTCTCTCTCTCTCTCTCTCTCTCTCTCTCTCTCTCTCTCTCTCTCTCTCTCTCTCTCTCTCTCTCTCTCTCTCTCTCTCTCTCTCTCTCTCTCTCTCTCTCTCTCTCTCTCTCTCTCTCTCTCTCTCTCTCTCTCTCTCTCTTCTCCAATTCCTTCGTCTTCTGTGTATTATTAACTCTTCCTTTTTATTGTTTGCTTCATATTTTTATTTTCATTATTATCGTCCATTACTCTCCAATTCCATTAATGTTGCCATCTCATCTTTTCCCATCGTCGTTGTTAACGTGTCCCTTTTTGGAAGATAATTAATTGGCAATTATATAGACAGTCTGACAGCTGATTTTGAACTTTACATGAAATTTAAAATAAAACAAATTTATTTTTAATGATCATGATAATAATAATAATAATAATAATAATAATAATAATAATAATAATAATAATAATAATAATAATAATAATAATAATAATAATAATAATAATAATAATAATATATATATATATATATATATATATATATATATATATATATATATATATATATATATATATATATATATATATATATATATATATATATATATATATATATATATATATATATATATATATATATATATAAAAAATATACTATTCCCTTAATTAAATATCGACTGTATAGTTATCAAGGTTTTATTTTAGCTTTCAATTTTATCATATAGGGATTAGGATTTAATTTATATTTTTAAACTATATTTGTGTTAACATTATTCTTATTTTTTATTATCATTCTGTTGTAATTATTTTTGTAGTTGTCGTTTCATTATTATTATTATTATTATTATTATTATTATTATTATTATTATTATTATTATTATTATTATTATTATTATTGAAAAACACGTTCCATTATCACCTACCTACCATACATCATACCACCTTAATAATTAAGATCTATACCATTATATTACTCACCACCTTTCCTTTTTACTACTTTCCTCTCTTCTCCTTTCCTCTCTCTATCTCTGTTCTTTCTTTTTCTTTCGTAATTCTTATCCTTCCATCTTTTTTCCCCTTATTTATCCCTATCTTCCTAGTTCTATCTCCCTTCTTTCATACTCCTACCTACCTTTTCACACACACATATACACACACACACACACACAAACACACACACACACACACACACACACACACACACACACACACACACACACACACACACTCACACACTCACACACACACACACACACACACACACACACACACACACACACACACACACACACACACACACACACACACACACACACACACACACACACACACACACACACACACACACACACAGACACAGACACAGACACAGACACACACACACACACACACACACACACACACATACACACATACACATACACATACACATCCTCCAAACCCCCCCACATCCCCCCACCCCCCACACTTCCCCTAAACCCAAGGCCCACCCCCCAAAGTGAAAATAAGGGGTTTATTTCAAAGACCCCTACGTTTAACCCGCCCCAGTCTCGTCCCCCTTTTCTCGTCACCCCCACCTACTGCTGTACCCCCCTATTTGTCCCCCCCTTTCCCCCCTTTCCTCCCCCTTCTCCCACAACTCTACCCACCAATTCCTCTCCCCCCCCCCAACCCCCAACCCAACCACCAAAACTCTACCCCATTTCTAGCCTCCCTATCACCCCCCCCTTCTCGCCCCCCCCACCCCCCCCACCATGTCCAGGGGCTACAATTTCCACCCCCTAGTGACACCCCCCTTGATCTATGTCCCTTAATTGGAGTGGGTTACGGTGAGCCAGGTAAAGGGAACCCTACCTGTGTCTCTATGGCATGGTGAAAGGTGTGTGTGTGTGTGTGTGCGTGGGAGAGAGGAACATGTATGTGTGTGTATGGGAAAACACACACACACACACACACAAAACCACATGACACAGGAAAGGTAAAGGAGAATGGGATAGTTACAGACAAGGTAGAGGGCAATAAACAAAATAAATAGTGAGGAATAACAAAAATAAAACAGATAGAAGACAAATTTAAGGGGATATTCTCTCGAGGGTAGATTTGAGTACTACTTCTGATCCCCCCCTTACAGTGCCACGAAACAGATCCCCCTTTAGAATAACATTAGGGGGGTCGTCTGTTTCCTGGCATTGTTTTGGAGGAATCACAGAGCTTTCAATTTACCAGCAAGAGAATCACCCTAAATTAAATGGGCAGAAACGATTATAAGGAATTATTTCGTATGAAGGAAGAAAGGAAGGAAAGGAAAGAAGGAATGATTTCGTATGAAGGATTGAGGTAGGAAGGAAAGGAAAGGAATGAAGGATATTTTGGTGAGTAAAGAGGGGTTAAGGAATGGATGGAGATATAATTATTGGAAGAGGAGGAAAGAGAGGCTTGGATGATGAGGAGGTCGATTGGGTATGAAGAATAATTATTGCGGTATGAAGAAGGAAGGAAGGAAGGAAGGGTCAAAGGAAGGAATGAGAGGCAGGCAGGCAGGCTGGATGGGAGGGTTGGAAGGTTGGAGGAGGGTGGTGGTGGTAAAGTGATGGATGGATAGATAAGGAAGGCGAGAAAAAGAAGGATGGTGTGTTGGGATGGATGATAATGTATGATGTATGACTTAGAGGTAATGGTGGATAGAATAAGGACTGAAAGATGAATGGATAAGAATTGGGATAGATGGATGGATAGATAAGGAAGGTGTTAAAAAGAAGGATGGATGAAGTGTTGGGATGGATGATAATGTATGACCTATAGAGAGGTAAATAGATATGAATGGGGATAGATGGATGGATGGATGGATGGAAAGGGAGACAGATGGAGGGGAAAAAGATAATGAGGATAATAAACTGGATGTGGATAAAGAATTTGGAAGATAAGGGAAGGAGGAGGGAGGGAGATTTCTTGGTAAGGATGAAGAGGAGGAGTAGGGAAATGAGGGAGAGAAGGAAAGTAGGAGAAGGAAAATGAAGGAGTAGAAGGAAGAAAATGAGGACAAAGTAGGAGGACAAACGAGGAGGAAAAATAGGAGGAGGAGGAGACGGAAAATAAAGGAGTAGGAGGAAGAAAATAAGGACAAAATAGTATTAGTACGAGGAGGAGGAAAAGGAGAAGGAAAATGAAAGAGTAGGAGGAAGAAAAGTAAAGAGTAGGAGGAAGAAAATGAGGACAAACGATGAGGAAAAATTGGAGAAAGAGGAGGAGGATAAATTAGAAGGATAGCACGAGAGGGATTGGATGGGATGGGATGAGATGAAGGGATTGGCTGCTGGGATGGGATGGGATAAAGGGATGCTGCTGGGATGGGATGGGATGGGATGAAGGGATGCTGCTGGGGGCTTGCTTCTCTTGTTGGTGGTGTTGGTGTTGTTGGTGATGATGAATGAGGAGACACGGGAGAACTAGACAAATATAATGGCAGTCTCAGTGACGGGGGGGAAGCCATATGGTGATGAAGGAGAGGTATAGACACAGACGATGATGATGAGAGAGAGAGAGAGAGAGAGAGAGAGAGACGAGAGAGAGAGAGAGAGAGAAGAGAGAGAGAGAGAGAGAGAGGAGAGAGAGAGAGATGAAGCAGAGACATTGACGGGTGAGGTGAAGGGAGATAAGGGAGGGAGGGAGAATATAAGGGAGAGAATAAATAGAGGGAAAGTGAGATGAGGGAAAAACAAGAGAGAAAGTATGAATGAAGTAAGGGAAAGCATGAGTGAGTGAATGTGATGTAAGGGAATGTAATGAGAAAGAGAATGAGAGAATGGAACAAAACGGGAGAGAAAGAATGAGGAGAGGGAAAAACAAGAGTGAAAATTATGTCAGCGAAAAAATGATATAAATATGTATAAAATAAGAGAGAGAAATTGTAGGCAAGACAGGAGAGAAGTAATGTGGACTGGCAATCGATAGCGTCTTAACTTTCGCAAACCCCAAATAAAGCCTACGGACATAACCAGCCAATATTTCACCATCATCCTTATCAATAACAGAAGGTCGCGTTTATGTCCTCACCTGTGAAATGATAAAGAGAGTGAGAGAACTCCACAATCATGTCTAATTTCGTTCGAGATGCCCAGATACATTTTGACGTTTGAAGCGAACTTAAAAGCTGGAGGGAGTGGTGGGTGGGGAGGAGCCTTATTCTATACTATACTTTTCCTTACCCCTGTAGGTTAGATAGAATAGCAAACTCGTACAGTCTCAAGAGGACCAGTAGGTCTGTTGCTGTTTGAATGGCCTTTGCAATCCTTTGTAATAAATTGTAGTCACGTGAAGAGATGCAAACTCAATTGATAATATTCACATTTGACTCAACATAAAAACAAGAAAAGTAAAATCAAAGAATAACAGAGTGACTCATTAAAAGAACACCAGGAATATAATTATTGGTGAACGGGAAGTTGTGCATTGTGGTACAGATGAAGTTGGCTAGATAATAATAACAAAGTCAGAAAATTGGAGGTTAGAAAGGCTTCCTAACATTGCCACAAAACACAACCTACATTAAAGGATCTTGTTTCGTGGCACAGTCAAAATAAAAAAATAAATAAAACTACTCTATACATTGTGTCGTCTGAACTGGAAGGGTGTTTGTTGTTGTTATTGTTTGTTGTTGTTGTTGTTGTTGTTGTTTGTTGTTTATTTGGTATTTGTTGTCAGGGAGAATAATCAATGTTGTTTTGTTTTGAGTGATATAGGTATGTTTCAGATTGGGTCTAAGCATATTATCTAAGATGTAAATCGTTTTCCATGCAGGGGTCAAGTGACAAAAAAAAAAAAAAAAAAAAATGATAATTTTCTCTTAGTGCAAAATGTAAGTAAGTAACGTGAAGTATAGATTTAAGAATTAAGTGAAATGCCAACCGTGTGAGGAGGAGGAGGAGAAGAAGAAGAAAAGGAGGAGGAGGAGGAGTTGGAGGGGGAAAATAATTAGGAGGAGGAGGAGAAAGGGGAGGGAGAGGAGGAGGAGGAGGAGGAGGAGGAGGAGGAGGAGGAGGAGGAGGAGGAGGAGGAAGGGGGAGAAAGGGGAGGGAGGGAGAGAGGAGGAGGAGGAGGAGGGCTATACCGTTCGTGCTTGAGGACTTGGGCCAAAAAAAGTGAACACTGTGAAATACGAATCTCGCATGTGTACAGTACAGTGACACATGCTGGTTCACTCACTAGATGGTACTCACATATAATCACCTTCTACATACACACACACAGAAACACACGCACACGCACATTCACACATACACACACACTCTCTTTGTCTCTCTTTCTCTCTCTTTGTCTGTCTGTCTGTCTGTCTGTCTGTCTGTCTGTCTGTCTGTCTGTCTGTCTGTCTGTCTGTCTGTCTGTCTGTCTCTCTCTCTCTCTCTCTCTGTCTCTCTCTCTCTCTCTCTCTCTCTC
>JAWZYT010001159.1:0-25816 GCA_034508575.1 Petrolisthes manimaculis
GTTTGTGTTTGGTTACCTTGCACACTTAGTACACACCATCTCTGTCAACCTGTGTGTGTGTGTGTGTGTGTGTGTGTGTGTGTGTGTGTGTGTGTGTGTGTGTCCATCATTTTTTTCCTCTCCTTCTATTTCTTTCTACCCTCCTTTGCCTTTTATCTCTCCCTGTTCCTATTCACCTCCTTCTATTTCCATCTCATATTATTCTCCTTTCTCTCATTTCCCTCTTTCTCCATATTTCCTTTCTCTGTATTATTTGCTTCTCTTTTTCTTCTCTCCTACTCTTCTTCCCATCTTCTACTTACCTCTTCTCTATCCCCTTCCTCCTTCTCCTCTCCTTCCCTCCTCGTCACTTTCACACACATACACACACACACACACATATATATATACACACACACACACACACACATATATATATATATACACACACACACACACACACACTCTCTCTCTCTCTCTCTCGTTTCATGTCCTTGCATCCTAACCCCACATTCTCCTCCCCTACCCTACCATCTTCTCTACATCTTCTCCCCCTTCCCACCCACCCCACCCCTTCACCCCTATGGTCAGTTGCAGCTCACATCATGACCTTGCTTACCATCCCACCCCCACCCCCCTCACCCCCACCCTCACCCTACCACCTTCCTCACCTTACCTGTTACGTGGGTGACCCTGAACTGAGGCAGATGTACCCTTCCTTCCCTTAACGCATCATTGTGTGGGAGGGTGGGGGGGGGAGGGGAGGGGGGAATGTCTACTGGGTGAGGGGAGTAGGAGGGAAGGCCAAGGAGGGGAGGGGGGGAGACTGTCTACTTGTCTATAGGGAAAGAAAGACGTGTGAGGAGAATTTTATACATTATATTTTCCCTAATCAACTTCTACCATAAATAATGAGTCGTCGAAAATATAATATATATATATATGGAATCATCTGACATACCAACCAATTACAACACTTGTTAGACTCTCTCATACATTAATAATCCCTGGAGCTCGATCAATAAATACTCCATCATCAGACTATTCCAACTAACTCTTGAATACTTATTTATCATGGCTCGTGACTGTAAGGTGAAGAAGAGTTTGACTAGATGAGCAAGTGTAAGACAGTAGACAGTTGTAAGGTCCAGTATACTGTAATTTATTTGTTGTGGTAAAAGTGAGACAGGTTGGGTTATTTTGTGTAGATGTGCAAGTGTAAGTACAGTTGTAAAGTCCACTGTAGTTTGGTTTGGTTTGTTGTGGTGTAGGTAAGACAGGTTGGGTTATTTTGTGGAGATGTGCAAGTGTAAGTACAGTTGTAAAGTCCACTGTAGTTTGTTTGTTGTGGTGAAGGTCAGACAGGTTTGGGTTTATTTTGTGTATACTTTGTTGTACTTACATACTCGATTACCTTGACTCTCAAACCCCTCACTCTCTCCCTTCAAGGACTCATCCACACAACCACCCACTGACACACACAACCACCCACTCACTCATCCACACATTCACACAACCAGCCACTCATCCACACACTCACACAATCACTTACTTATCCACACCACTTTTCCACACAACCACTCACTCATCCACTCAACCATTTACCCATCTACTGAACAACTCATCCACGCGATATATATATATATATATATATATATATATATATATATATATATATATATATATATATATATATATATATATATATATATATATATATATATATATATATATATATATATATATATATATATATATATATATATATTTTTTTTTTTTTTTTTTTTTTTTTTTTTTTTAAACAGGTTGTCAGTCAAGAATGAGAGTTGCTTTATTTAACTGTACATTAATTAATTTATTACATTACTTCATTACACATCTTTATTTAACTGTGCATATTACATTTATTGTCCATTCATCATTATATAATATATGTTGAATGTTGCTCAGTCACAGTAAATCCTCTATATAAGATTAACTAATTAACCAGTTTTTAATCTTTTAAAGGGATCCTGTGATGTAGTCAGAAAATTGGAGGTATAGGAGTGCTTCAAATATTGCAATGAAACACACACACACACTTGTATAGAAATTGAGCTTGCTTCGTGGTATACTCAGGAGGAATCAGAAGCCACCAATTCCCATAGCCTATACACGATCACAGGGTCCTTAAAATAGCAATAAAATATGAATGTGGTTAAAGAATGTCACATATATAAAAACACACATACTACCGTTATCGTGTGCATAAAGACCATATGATAGGCAAGAACATTGGTACCGATACGATGACCCCATAGACTAACAACAAGGGGGTCATCGTATAGCCTATACCAGTACCACACCATAGTGAACAAAATCAATGTTCTTGCATACGACTTTTAATTCAGGGTATGAACGAAAGACCATATGCCTACTGTTATTATCTATCACGTCATACGGTAATAATAATGAATGTATTTAAAGTGCTAAAGCATACACTATAAGCTATACATACAAACTAAATGAAGTGTAAAGTGCAAAAAAATTCATTCTATACATAAATGCTCAATGAATGAAAGGCAATTATTCCTTCCATACATAGCATAGTATGAATGTATGTAGGCCTAAAGTGCTAAGCCATACATTCTCTACATACAAGCCTAAATGACTGACAAGTGTAAACCATTCGTCCCACTTCACAGCTCCTCCAGGTTGAGTGGGTTGTCCATACAGAGACACAAGTTTAAATTGGGTATCTTACCATTGAAGCTGAAGGTGTAGTGGCCGTCGAGAGTGATGGTGTACCTCGATTTAGCCTTATCTGAATGTGTGTCATGGAGAGTTGTCGTGTTGATCTCTGAGTCGGAGTATTTGATTTCAGGTGTACCTCCCCACCCTGGACCCCATATCTCGGCATTACCCAATTCATTACGATACAAGTTGATGTTGTAACTCGTGTGTGCTGTAAAGAAATGAAGGATTACCACTGGACATTTATTATCCTAGACTGACTTCCTCTTAACTCCGTCTTTCACCAACATTCATCCCCTTTATGTGTGTGTGTGTGTGTGTGTGTGTGTGTGTGTGTGTGTGTTTGTGTGTGTGTGTGTGTGTGTGTTCATTACCTTGGAGGAGGGTCAGAGCATCCTCCAGTAGAGCCCAAGTGTTGAGGATGGCGTAGGTACAAGAGCCCATACATTCCTTCAAAGCCCTGCAGTTGCTGTTACAGTAACTCCAATATTGTGGTTCCTCAGAGGTCCGAAACTTCACACCAGTCTGTCCCAGCTCTTCCCAGGACGAACTCTTTTCTGTAGGAACGCGAATATTATATTTATTTCAAGTCTCTGATAGTCTGTAAATTTTAACCATATATTTACTAGCCAATATGAGAGGGGTCTTTTGTGGACAGTCTCTCTTCCTGTTTCTGTTTACATTATGCACAAGTAGATTGTTCTTAATAAACATTGCAATAGTGTGGCGTTTACAGAGAAAGCAGCTTCGTATTATTGCATTATATAGTTATCTATGATACTAGAAGTAGGATATATACTATTGTCTAATGGGTATTAATGTTATTGCTGTACGTGTGTGTGTGTGTGTGTTTCTATTACCTGCTGAGAGGAAGTGCATGGCTTGGTGTGTCTTGTTGAGTCTGGGTCTGTCGTTGATGTCTGTGAGGTGAACTGGTCTGTTGGAAACACGACACTCCACCCCGACCCCTGCCACCTTCACCACCGACACAGAATGACACTTGGTAGACACTTGACACCAACGACGACACTCACCTGACACAATACATAATACATAAACCATTATATATGTATATATATATATATATATATATATATATATATATATATATATATATATATATATATATATATATATATATATATATATATATATATATGTGTGTGTGTGTGTGAGTGTATATATATATAATGTAGTTGTAATATGAACTTTGTTTCAACACAACTACTAATAGATGTAACTCCTTGGTTTGTTACAGAATATTATGTAATTATGTATATTAATGTTGACGGAAGGTTAAGACATTCTCAAGTCTTCAATAATATTAAGTCAACAGTCAGGAACTATTGTTATTAAAATTTGGCGAAAACTTGGAAACCCTGTGATCGTGTATGATAATTATTGGAGACTTCTGATTCCTACTGACTATATATATATACCACGAAACAAGCTCCTTCCACATAGGTGATGTTTCGTGGCAATATTTGAAGGACTCATTCACCTCCATTTTATTTTATTTTTTTTACTACATCACAGGGTCCCTTAAGGCCTTTTTTTTATATATATATTTAAAGAAGATGAGGACCAAAAGCTTGAGACTACTAATCGTCTTCATCTATAAAATTATAGGCGTAGTCCATAATCATGTCCAATTTCGTTCGAGATGCCTAGAGACATTGCGTTTAAAGGAACATAAGTCGTAGTAAGGTGGTAAGATGGATGAAGGTAGAGTGTTCCAGAGTTGACCAGTTGTGTATATGAAAATTTGAGACTAACTTGTTTACTCTTGCATTAGGGAGTTGGACAGAAAAGGGATGAGAACGAGAGGCTTGACGAGTACGAGTGTTGTATGGTCTGATGAAGGGAGGAAGCATATATTGAGAGAGTTCAGTGTAGCCTAATAGCGATGGAAGAGAGAAAGTGATGCAACATTGCGGCGATGAGAGAGAAGTTGTAGTGAATCAGTAAGAAAAGGAGAGTTGATGAGACCCAAAGCCTTATGTTGTTATTCTTATGTTATGTTAATTGATTTATAATTATACTTACATAACACAGGCATATACTTTGTTTATATAGTTGTACAGTTTATAACATATACTGATATTAACCTCAACTTGATAACATTAACTAGTTATAACCTCGTATAATATATTGAATATACAACATTATACCTAGGACTATATGGATGATAATTATATACAGTCACAAACCAATGTTTCTATGATACCCTGGTGAACATATGCCCCTCTGGTCGTAAAGTGTCTGAGAATTATGGCACCCAAAAGCCAATTACAGCCATAGAGAGGACACACACATTTCATTTAATTGTGTCTTTGTTTTTTGTTTTCCTGCTTTCACTTGTGTTCATTCTCATTTTTATCATTAGTGTTTTATGTTACATGTACATTTTCAGCCTCCCAGCTGCTACTTTTTAATAAACCGATTATTATTATTATTATTTTATTATTACACACACACACACACACACACACACACACACACACACACAGTAAAGTAAGGTTCATCTCGTCTTCCCCAACACACACAGTCTCATGGAACTCACTAAAGTATCCTTCTCTCCTCGATCAGAAATGCATATTAAGTTCTCCCGTGTGTCATAAACACTGTGGTTTCTGAATACATAATTATACAGTACAGTACATAATAACCTACATTGATTAGTTACTGGTATCAGCTTGTAGTGATGGTGTACATATATATTGTGATGATGTACATAATATAGTAATGGTGTACATCTATATAGTAATGGTGTACAAAATACTATAATAACTTACATTGAGTAGTTACTGGAATCAGTTTGTAATCCTCTTCATTACCAAGAGCATAACCATAAATCTTATAGTAGTAACCAAATCCATCTTTAAAACGTTCCACCATACTGCCTGATACAGTACTACCAGACCCTAGTAGTAGTAGTGGTAGTAGTAGTAGTAGTAGTAATGGGTGATGCAGTGAAAGGGATGTACCATGTATAACACACACTTTGACACCCATTTTACCCACCATGTATGTACTGTATGTATGTATGTATGATAGACAAAGAAGCGGCAAAGGTGTCACCGTGACGGACCTCAACTGCTCTATGGATGGTTAGTGCAATCAACCACACACACACACACACACACACACACACACACACACACACACACACACACACACACACACACACACACACACACACACACACACACACACACACATGCTGATTCTCTATTCATGAACCCTGAATGGAACTACTAACCCATGCAAGCAAGAGTGATTTTTTGTCGCTAAGAAAACTATTCCATGGTTGGTACTCATTTTTATATTATGATTTTATTTTTCTTTCCTCTCTTGTACAATCGGAAAAAAATATAGTGGAGCTCCTCTATAAATAATTTTAGTTAATTTCAATACTTTTTATAACGACTCTAGAAAATCAGTTATAGAAATAATAATTCACCTATATACTGTATATGAAAAAATGAAAAAAAAAAATATGTAGTCTGTTTGGTTGTTGAAAATAATGACGAGCTAATTAGGAAAGTCTTGAGGAAACATTTCTATATTGATATTTCCATGGTTGGTACAGAATAGATGTAGTCAGTCAGATCATTGGAGGTTTGGGAGTCCTTCAAACATTGCCACGAAACACAAACTACATGGAAGGAGCTTGTCGCGTGGCATAGTCAGGAGGAATGAGAAGTCCCCCAAGTAGCCTATCATACACTATCACATGCATCCAGGATCCTACCTAACGTATTATGGAAAATTAGAATGATACTGATTCCTCCAAACTATGTCAGGAAACAGAACCCCTCCATATGGAATAAAATTATAAAGGGGATATGTGTTTTGTTGCTGAATTTGGAGGCCTACATGGACTCCAAATTGACCTTAAGGAGGGTAACACACTTCTGGTATATTGGAGTGCCTTGATTCCTCCAAACTATGCCAGGAAACAGGACCAGAAGAATAAAAAATAGTAGAGTTCTGTTGCTTGGAATAGTTTGGAAGAATCATTTGCCCCAGAATTACCATAAGTTAGGGTTGAGAGAGGAAGCCTTGCGTGCGTCACAAGTGTTTATAGTGCTTGTGTGTAGGTGTTCTGAGATTGTGTGTGTGTGTGTATTTTTTTTTTTTTTTTTTTTTTTTAATATACATATTTTTCAGCTAAGGAAATGCGAGTGTGATTTTCAAGAATAAGATGTGTATGTGTGTGTGTACATATGTGTGTGTGTGTGTTTGTGTGCGTGTGTGTGTGTGCGTGTGTTGCTAGGGGTGTCTGTCTACAACTATGGGTAGAATAAACAATAGGTGTGTCCATCTGTGTGTGTGTGTGTGAGTGTGTGTGTGTGTGTGAGAGAGAGAGAGAGAGAAGAGAGAGAGAGAGAGAGAGAGAGAGAGAGAGAGAGAGAGAGAGAGAGAGAGAGAGAGAGAGAGAGAGAGAGAGAGAGTGTGTGTGTGTGTGTATGACGTGTGTGTGTGTGTGTGTGTGTGTGTGTTTGAGTGTTTGGCAAGTATTCGTACAGTATACCTTTCCTCTGTCCTTTCACACTCATAATTAATTAATGCCTTCCCTCTCCCCCACTTTTCTATACACCAACTGAATCCTCCAAACTATGTCATGAAACAAACAGCTCCCCTTTGATCTGTTTCCTGTGATAGTGTGAAGGAATCAGTAGCCTCAGTAATAGCCTTTCAAAATGCCATCACTCTTCTCTATGTATCCCTCAAACCTCATGCTTGTACAGTCAGCAGCTTAGATTCGAGTTCAATTACATGTACTAAATAATACTAATATGACCAGATAGATAGTTACATTCTGAACCAGATTTCTATTCGAACAACACGTGTAATTTTACCAACATGAGAAATATAAGTTGGTCATCTGTGCATTTAAATTGTGTTACATCATCATCATCATCATCATCACTATAGCTCACACATACACAGGTGGAAATGAAGCCAACATATGCTGCCCAACATGAGAAGTATATGTTGGTCATCTGTGTATTTAAATTGTGTCACATCATCATCATCATCATCATCATCATCACAGGTGGAAATGTAGTAGCCAACTTTTGCTGTCGACTGTACCCTGCATGGCTCCACTCAAGCATTCAAGTGTTTTCATGACTTAATGATTTGTTGTGTGGAAATGTTGTTCTGTATCCAAGCAACACGATTAGTAGGTAGGTAGGTAGGTAGGTAGGTGGCTGGTTAGTAAGTAGGTAGGTTAGGCTAGTGGGTAAGTAGATAGGAAGGCAGGCAGGTAGGTAGGTAAGTAGGTAGGAAGACAGGCAGGCAGGTAGGTAGGTAGGTAGAATGGCAGGCAGGCAGGTAGTTAAGTAGTTGGCAGCCAGGTAGGTAAGTAGGTAGGTCGCTGGTAGGTAAGTAGACAGGCAGGCAGATAGCTAAGTAGGTAGGTAGGCATTTAAGTATAGTAAGTAGGAAGGCAGGTAGGTAAGAAGGTAAGTAGGCAGTTAGGTAAGTAAGTAGGAAGGCAGGCAGGACCACAAACAACTACAGCACATTGTATTTTCTTTACTTATGTGTGTGTGTGTATTGTCCCATTTATATTAATGACAACACAACCCATGCGACTCGCCTATAGGTACTTAATCTTCTTTTTTATTCCAGTCATTGATCTGTTTCTCTCTGGTTCCACATATACACACACAAGGAGTCAGTCAGTCAGTCAGTCAGTTAGTAGGGTACAGTGCTTGGAATAAAGTACAATAGTGTCTTGTTTTCCTCTGTTTCTATGGGTGTGTGTAAATGAATATGTGTCCAGTAAACCCACTTTGTACATTACACACCCATAAACCTCTTACTTCTTTTCCACTGGTGTTGGTATGGATACAGATTCATTACAAATATCAATAAAATACACACTCTTAACAGCAGCAAGCAGTGGAAAACAAGGAAGTACTGTACTTGCACATTTAGTACCCAAAAATGAATGATAAGAATGTACACAACAGATAAGAAACTATAGGAATAATGAGAAAGCCACTGTAGACTGAGTATAAATGAATGATAAGAATGTACATAACAGATAAGGAACTATAGGAATAATGAGATAAGCCACTGTAGACTGAGTATACTGTATATAGGGGTTTATACCAGAGTGTGTGTGTGTGTGTATTGTTGTGTTGCTTGGTCACATGCATACCGGATCCAACTCTGGTCTGTATTGATTTGGTGAGGGAGCAATACATTTTTGGTATATTAGAGAACCTTGATTCCTCCAAACTATACCAGGAAACAGCTAGGACCAGATTAACAAAAATAATGGTGACGTGTTGCTTGGAATAGTGATGTAGAATCCAGTTGTTTGAAATTTACCAGCACTGTACAGTAGCCTCTAAAAATTTGGAGACACTTCCTGCTTGAGTCTAGCAGGTAGTGTCTCGAAATTGATGAAGGGTGCAGTCGTATTCTAAACTAAACACAACACCTTTTAATTAACCTAACCTAACCTAACCCATTGATGAGTGGTGTAATATGGGAGTATAATGGGACACAGCAGACTAATCATTATTATCTTTATCTCGGAGTTAAAAGATGTTATATTAAATGTGATTATATAATTGTGGGCTGGACAAGGTTAAATATAAAAGTAACCTGGCCTAAATAATGATCAGTTAACTCTTTACCTTGGGCTTATGTTTTATGTCGTGTATTTTATTTAGTAATTGGTAGAAAAAGTAAATTAGCAAAAAAAAAAAAAAAAAAAATAGATAAAAAGTAGTTTCTGCGTTGTAAATATAAAATCTTACAAGAAACGTATTTGGCAACCCTGAATCGATGGCCACCGATGAAGGAGTACACGTCAGCACGGAAATTCAGCAATAAATCACACAGGTTAAAGCAGCTCCAGTTCATTGTTGTGTCCATAGAGTAGGTGGGGTCCGTTACGCAGACACCTTGGCCGCTACTTTGTCAAACATACAATACAATATATACATACATAAATACATACATACATGGTGGGTAAAATGGGTGTTAAAGTGTGTGTTATACATGGTACATCCCTGTCACTGCATCACCCATTACTACTACCACTACTACCACTACTACTACTACTACTACTACTAGGGTCTGGTAGTACTGTATCAGGCAGTATGGTGGAACGTTTTAAAGATGGATTTGGTTACTACTATAAGATTTATGGTTATGCTCTTGGTAATGAAGAGGATTACCAACTGATTCCAGTAACTACTCAATGTAAGTTATTATAGTATTTTGTACACCATTATTATTTATTATTAAAATAGACCAGAGACAAAGTTGGGAGAGAATACAATCACTCTATCAATCCGAGAACCCACCCAGACCCATCAATCCAACCTGAAGAAGAGAAGAAGACTTAGAGAGAAAAAAAGATGAGCAGTTAGCACAATAAATACATATACCGGTAAGCCCTACTCTTGAAGCCAGCCACTCCTACACCATCAAAGACAGATTCACCAAGGCTACACACATACCAACTTAGGAACAAACGATACACTGTACTGACAGGTTCTACAGTGCAGCAATACGTAAGCAAACCCAAAATATCTTGAGTAAATATATGGGAGTCCAATGTACCACGAGTGACACGAGCTGGAACATACAGAGGTGGCAGAGACGAGTTAAGAGGATGCAACACATTATCTTGAAGTATATGTACAAATGTTGCAACAGAACTACGGTGACTCAGATTAATTACTATATTATGTACACCATTACTATATTATGTACATCATATATTGCTATATTACATTTACTCTGAAGTCTATATATACCTAATAGTTTCTGTAATGAGTTGAGGTAGTTTGTAGTGTAGTAAAGGGGTGTGTAGTAAGTAATAAGGTAATAATATGGTGGAAGAAGATAACTACAATTTTTATTATATATATTCTGAACTACGGTATACAATAATTATATGGTTTGTATATTGTGTGTTGAGGCAGTATGTTGTGTAGTAAGTAAGGAGGTAGTGTGTATATAATATGTGTACAGTATATTGTGGAAAAAGTCAACTACAATAATGATTAAATTTACATGTATTCTTAATTATATATATATATACACACACATATATAATGGTTTATGTATTATGTATTGTGTCAGGTGAGTGTCGTCGTTGGTGTCAAGTGTCTACCAAGTGTCATTCTGTGTCGGTGGTGAAGGTGGCAGGGGTCGGGGTGGAGTGTCGTGTTTCCAACAGACCTGTTCACCTCACAGACATCAACGACAGACCCAGACTCAACAAGACACACCAAGCCATGCACTTCCTCTCAGCAGGTAATAGAAACACACACACACACACACACACACACACACACACACACACACACACACACACACACACACACACGTACAGTATTAATAATAACAATAATACCCATTTTATGATATCTGGTGTTTGTACAGTTGTTGAAGGGAGTTTCTTTACTCTCAATGGGGGTTTCTTTATACTCTAACACTCACCTTTACTTGACCATAAGCTCTATTTCTTAATCATTATGTTACGGTACAGTAAGAATAAAATTTCCAATCAACTCAACTACCAATCGTGTTCGTCGTTATATAATACTTATCTATCATTCATTCATAATTCTCTTACAAATACTATAATACATTTCATTCTCTTCCATTACTATTATTCATTCATAACTCTCTTCCATTTAATTCTCTTCCATTACTATCATTCATTCATTCATAACTCTTCCATTTAATTCTCTTCCATTACTATCATTCATTCATTCATAACTCTTCCATTTAATTCTTTTCCATTACTATCATTCATTCATTCATAACTCTTCCATTACTATCATTCATTCATTCATAACTCTTCCATTTAATTCTCTTCCTTTACTATCATTCATTCATTCATAACTCTTCCATTACTATCATTCATTCATTCATAACTCTTCCATTACTATCATTCATTCATAACTCTTCCATTTCATTCTCTTCCATTACTATCATTCATTCACAACTCTTCCATTACTATCATTCATTCATTCATAACTCTTCCATTACTATCATTCATTCATAACTCTTCCATTTCATTCTCTTCCATTACTATCGTTCATTCACAACTCTTCCATTACTATCATTCATTCATAACTCTTCCATTACTAGACCAAGGTGTTTGCTCAGGTCATAGGGATAGCATGTGTGTAAAGAAACTTCCTTCTGCATCTGTACTATAGATGAATATAATAATTATTTATTTATAATGTAATAATATGGAGTTGCCTTCACTGTTAACGTCACACCATGAAAATTGGATGCTTCTGATTCCATTAATCTATGCCACGAAACAAACTCCTTCCCTATAGGTGGTGTTTCGTGGCAATATTTGAAGGACTCATTTATCTCCAAATTTCTGACTACTTGTGCTTAATGTAAACAATGGGAAAGAGTCACATTAACAATATATACTTCATGTGAGTAAAAATATGACCAGACGAAACAAAAGAGAAGTAATTCATCAATGTTTATTTTTATTTCAAGTTTGTAAAGTTGTTCTTACGATAAATGACCATCGTCTGGAGTTAGCATGAATATTAAATATAATAATGTACAAGAATGCTGATACTCAAATGGTTAAACTTTACAAACTAACAGAGACCTGAAATAATAATAATAATAATAATGATAATATTAATAATAATAATAATAATAATAATAATAATAATAATAATAATAATAATAATAATAGAAGTAGTAGCATGAAACATATAACAATAATCACTACTCCATGTCGTTCCTTCAGATCAAACTACGTGGGAAGAACTGGGACAGACTGGGGTAAAATTTCAGATCACTGGACCAAGATACTATTGGTCTTATTGCAGCAGCACCGCCTGTAATAAAATGTCTCGGTGTGTGCATGGGTCGTGTAGCTTTGCTGTACTCAACACGTGGGATCTACTCGAGGATGCTGTGGCTCTTGTCCTTGGTAATGTTTATGTGTGTGTGTGTTGAGAGAGAGAGAGAGTGTGTGTATGTTGAGACTTGAGAGAGAGGGTGTGTGTGTGAGTGTTGAGAGAGATAGAGAGAGAATGTGTGTGTGTGTGTGTTGAGAGAGAGAGTGTGTGTGTGTGTGTTGAGAGAGAGTGTGTGTGTGTGTGTGTTGAGAGAGAGAGTGTGTGTGTGTGTGTGTGTGTGTGTGTGTGTGTTGAGAGAGAGAGTGTGTGTGTGTGTGTGTTGAGAGAGAGAGAGAGAAAGTGTGTGTGTGTGTGTGTGTGTGTTGAGAGAGAGATTATAATTTTCAGGTACAAGTACAATACCGGTACATTATTATGGCACTTTTACATTTCCCACATCAGATCTCACATTATAATAATTCATGATATATATCACCAAACATCACAGATCACATTATATATCAACATAGATACAAGATGGAAATTATAGTATAGTGTGTGTACGTGTGTGTGTGTGTGTGTGTGTGTGTGTGTGTTGAGAGAGAGAGAGAGAGATTACCTGTTTGTAGATTGAATGTTTGGTTAATATATGGAAATGTATGTGTAAGGGATATGTATGTTATATGTATTGTGTTATCTCTTTATCACACACAATAATCCCTTTCCATCAGTCCCTCTTGTATCACACACACACACACACACAATAATCCCTTTCCATCATCCCTCTTGTACCACACACACACACAGTCCTCCCTTATTCATGACTGCCTTTTACGCCCCCTGCAGCTGGTAAGATATATAGCATTAACCTTCGCCGTCCTGCCGTGGGTGAAGAATCAGCTTGGGGTGAAGGGTTTGGTAGAGAGGCCGTCCTCCACTCCGCCTCACAGATCAACACAACAACTCTCAACGACAAAACGCCACAATATGCTTATTCCGGCTTCACCTTCACTCACGACGGACGCACCTTCACCTTCGATGGTGCAAAATCTACCTTAAGACAATGTCTCTGTATGGATAACCCACTCAACCTGGAGCTGTAGGGTGTAGGAGAGATTATTGTCACTGTCTCTCTCTCCCTCTCTCTCTCAAAATAATAATAATAATAACTAGACCATGCACGGAAGTGAAGTATGTGTAATTAAGTAATTAGTGGGGTGTTTTTTGTGACGAAAATGTCCTCTGTCCCCCCTCGTGTACGTCCACTTTCCGTGTGTGAATTCCTGGCGCTGTAGGTGGTCACATGACAATTTGTATAGCATGACAGACAAACAGAGTCTCTTCATTTAGATATATAGATAGTAATATGTGCCTTAAATGGATACTACACTTTCGGTACATTGGAGTACCTTGATTCCTCCACAGTATGTCAGAAAAGAAACATACAGGACCAGGATGACAAACATAATGTTGACCTCTTGCTTGGAATAGTTTGAAGGAATAATTTACTCCAGACTTACCAACACTATACTTTTCCCTTAGTTATTTTCTCAATAAGAGAGAGAGAGAGTTTGGGAAGAAAAGTGGACATTCTTAATGGAACGAGAATTAAATATTATCAACCCATATATATTTAACCTACACTTACCAAATATAACAACAGTAATTATCACTTATATATATATTATTTATGCAATATTTTCACACACAAACACGCATCCAATATGGTATGTATACTTGAATAAAATTGGAATAAACATTGTGTGATTATTTTATCGAGAAAAAATACACTGATTCTCTTGCAAATAATATGTATGACTTTAGTTAGATACACATTATGGCGAACATTCCAGTGTTTATAAGTTGCTGAAAAGTAACAGTTGCTTCCACTAGTAACGAACACAATGTCTGTTCTGTTTGGCGAAATGTGGCACCACTGTGTTTATCGACTCACTATAGCGTCCACCACAAGAATAGGATATGTAAACAAACACAGTGTTGCCATATTTCGTCCAACCCACCGGACGCTGTACTGTGTTCTTTACTAGTGAAGGCAACTGTACAAACTGCAGTGGTGTACATTTTTGGTTTTATAACAAATATTTTAGTAAAGGGAATAATGGTATAATCCTCAAAGAATATGCTGAAGGATCACATTTACGAAACCAAAAATTATATGAAATTGTTTGAGGGAGATGGTAAAATTTCGCTACGATATATATATATATATATATAATATTATAATAAAAAAAAAAAAAAAAATATATATATATATATATATATATATATATATATATATATATATATATATATATATATATATATATATATATATATATATATATATATATATATATATATATATATAAAAATGAATAGATAAAAATATTATAAAAAAATGAAATAAAATAATGATAAAATTCGAGTGGAGAACAAAATAGTATATGTACTCCACAAAAAAAAAAAAATTGGTAGGCTCATAAGTATAGCGTTCATACTTTATAATTATATTACATATTTTATAGGGATTAATGAATGCAGAAGAAAATTTATTATTGTGTTTTTTTCTATAATTATGAAGGAAAGTGAAGACCAAAGACAAGAATCAGTCTCCTCAAATATTCTCACCTGTTAAATAGAAAAGAGTAAGAGAGGTTCAAGTAAGAGTGGTTCAAGTAAGAGTGGTTCTAGTAAGAGTGGTTCAAGTAAGAGTGGTTCAAGTAAGAGTGGTTCAAGTAAGAGAGGTTCAAGTAAGAGTGGTTCTAGTAAGAGAGGTTCAAGTAAGAGTGGTTCGAGTAAGAGTGGTTCAAGTAAGAGAGGTTCAAGTAAGAGAGGTTCTAGTAAGAGAGGTTCAAGTAAGAGTGGTTCAAGTAAGAGTGGTTCGAGTAAGAGTGGTTCGAGTAAGAGTGGTTCAAGTAAGAGTGGTTCAAGTAAGAGTGGTTCAAGTAAGAGAGATTCAAATAAGAGAGACTTTGATACATTAGCCTACAATGGAAGAAACATACATTATAGATCGTACTAGTGTATATATTAGTATGTACACACACAAAAAAAAAAACAACCTATGGTTACACCCTTTGAGCGATACAAAAGGACACCACGAATGAAGGTTTTTGATAACATACATACAAACATACATACATACGCAGGGATACCAATGTGAGAAAGCTGTTATCAAAAACATTCATTCGTTGTGTTATTTCGTATCGCATCAGAGGTTTTTTTTTTTTTTTTTTTTTTTTTTTTTTTTTTTGTACATACATACATACTGTGGTGTTGAATATTGAGTGAGTAGTACAGTGTTGGTAAATTTGGTGGTGCAACTGTTGATTCTTCCAAACTACTCCAAGCAACACACCATCATTATTTTCGTTTAATTTTCGTTAATTTATCTAGTCCTGTTTCCTGGCATATAATTATAGTAGGCACTTATGAACCAAAAGCATATTATACTTACACTATCCACTTATATGATTAATTCTGCTTGCTTATCGATCCTTATTCATACAGAAAGAAGGAGTAATGGACAACAAACACTCTATGTACAGTCGGACACAGTAATTCATATGCATCCCTGTAACACCAAGGCTTCGTAGCAACGGGATTATTTAGTTAATTTTTTTCCTAACAACAACAAACTTTTCTAGCAATGTTATATGGTTAAGGGGGTGTGGGAATTGGGGGACAGGCTTGGGTTGGGGGTTGGGTAGAAAATATGTCCAATTCCCACACACATACACCCTAACCCCCTCCCCCACCCCAAGCCTGTCTCCCTACTCCCGCACCCCCCCAAAAAACTCCAAGCCTGTCCCCTACTCCCACACCCCCTTAATACTTGAATCAGTCAGCAGAATAATGAATAAAGTTTGTGCAGAAAAAATAAGAAGAACACTTATAATAAACAAAAGACCACTTATAACCAATCAATGCTCTGTGTAGGAATTTCTGAAGTCGACTGTACATACTTCATTACTTTGGTGCTTCAAGTGTGTCGAGTAAACAAACACAAAACCACCAGAAGAATACCCTCGTCCCACATACATACACTCACTCACCCTCCTCGCCTTTCATAACTTAATGCTTTTCCTGCCAGTCTATATGATCACCTTTATCACACACACACACACACACACACCGTCGACCATCAGAAGACGATAGGAGACCGCCCCCATCACACACACAACCTCCTCGCCTCTCATAACCTATACTGCTGCTCCTACAACTTTGTCACACACACACAAAATCTCCTCGCCTCTCTTCACCTACTACTACTTCTGCTGCCACTCCGTCTGTAGTCACTAACCAAGAGACATGGGTACCAGTCGCTGTGATGTTGGTGGTCACTGTAAGTCGTCTGTGGTGCCGCCCTTCCTACTCATGCTACTGCTGCTGCTACTGACGGTGGAAGTACACGTGTCTGAAGGGGATGGGATGGTGGAGCGACACAATGACACTTATGGTTATACTTACAGCATATTCGGTTATGCCCTCGCTGACCAAACAGATTACCAAGTCGTGTCTGTCACTGGAGCTTGTATGTCCTCACTCATTATTGTTCTTACTCTACTTACCCTACACACACACACACACACACACACACACACACACACACACACACACACACACACACACACACACACACACGCATATATATACAGCATACACTATATACAATAATATGCCGTCAATATCATCATCATATATAAATTATTATTAATATTTTATTTGTTTTTGCATAAGACAATTAATTTCCTTCGATTATGTCAGGTGAGTGTCGTCGTTGGTGTCAAGTGTCTACCGAGTGTCATTCTGTGTCGGTGGTGAAGGTGGCAGGGGTCGGGGTGGAGTGTCGTGTTTCCAACAGACCAGTTCACCTCACAGACATCAACGACAGACCCAGACTCAACAAGACACACCAAGCCATGCACTTCCTCTCAGCAGGTAATAGAAACACACACACACACACACACGTACAGCAATAATAATAATATCCATCAGATTATACTATAAACTGCTGGTACCATAGATAATTCAACAAGACACAGCAAGCCATGCACTTCCTGTCTGTACGTAAAACTCACATCACGATACATTACATTACATTAGGGGGTAATAATAGTAATAATAATATACTTTGGTACATTGGAGTGCCTTGATGCCTCCAAAGTATGCCAGGAAAGATGTAGTTGATAAATATAATGGTGGTCTGTTGTTGCTTTGAATAATGGTTTATACTAGGAAGCAGTTGCTACAGATTTACCAACACTGTACTTAGTAACCCCTTGAGATGACTGGAGGCGATGTTGTTTTTTTAAGGAAACTGTTTAATATAATGTTCCCTGAAAATGTCTGGACTTTTTTCCTTGTCTTAAATAAATGTTTTTCTCGTATACCACCACACAATCCAATAGAAAATATCATATTCCTTCCATTATTTTATATATATATATATATATATATATATATATATATATATATATATATATATATATATATATATATTTTTTTTTTTTTTTTTTTTTTTTTTTTTTCTAACAAGCATCTTTCTACAGGTGTCCTAATATAATTTGCAAACACAAGACAATCAGTATTATTTTTCCTTCCGGTTCATAAGTTATAAATAAAGGAAAAAATTAATAGGCTACTGTAGATATGTTGCTCCAAAGTTTTCAATTGAGCCTCGTATCAATTTATAACCTTGTAGCCTCGTGGAGTAATGGTGAAGTGAATGAGGGTGAAGTGGAGGTGATGGGTCGAGTCTACTACCTCCCCGATGAAACAAGCCAATGGAGTCTGAAGTCTTGGGGATGTAATATGGCTGTACTCAGATCCTCACAACTGACATTGAAGCTCTTCCACTATTTACCAGGTAGGAGTGACAATAGGTACAGTGAGGTACATTACACTTATATACCCATTGTTTTTTATTGCTGTTAGTATTATGACACAGGATCAGGCGGGACTGCTTACAGCCAATCAGGGCGCAGTACGCACACCAGTACCTTTACACAGGGACCATATATAATAATAATGATAATAATAATAATAATAACAATAATAATAATAATAATAATAATAATAATTATAATAATAATAATAATAATGATAATAGATAGAAAGTTTAATGGGGGTTTAATAATTCACAGCTTCTACTCCCATCAATGTGGACCTGTCACGTGAGTCTGAAGGGGACCTACCCATTTGGAGCATCGAAAAAGACCCCCTCAACTTTATCGACACGGACCACAGCACCTCCAGCCTCGTGTATGACATCACTGACTACCGCCACAAATACTTCCACCTCTACTACGACACCGAAGGGAGCTACACCTTCGTTGGATCAGACGGCAAAGAAAAGGAACGAACCCTGTGTGAGAAAAACCCATTCAATTTAATCGACTGAAGAGTGGGTCGGTCGAGCATCAACAACATAATTATATCATGTCGATGTTATTGTTGTCCTCTTTGGTGGATATTTTGGGTTACGGCAACTTAGTGTATAGTGTTGTTGTTGTTGTTGTTGTTGTGTTGTGTAGTGTTTGTGTTGTAGTCCAGATTGTGTAGTGTTGTGTAGAGGGGTTTGATGTAGTGTTTGTGTGGTGTTTGTGTAATGATGTGTGTGTAGTAGAGTGTTGTGTAGTGTAGAGGGGTTTAGTGTAGTGCTTGTTTGGTGTTTGTGTGTGTGTAGTGTAGTGTAGTGTAGTTTAGAGGGGTTTAGTGTTGAGTTATGTAGTGTTTGTGTGGTGTGTGTGTGTGGTGTTTGTGTGTGTAGTCCAGTGTAGAGTATGTGTGGTGTTTGTATGTCGTGTGTGTGGTGTAGCGTAATGTTTACAAAGCTTGAAGTACCCAACTACACCTCCCTTTACTCACCGTGTGTGTGTATGTGTGTGTGGGTGTATGTGTGTGTGGGTGTGTGTGTGTGTTGACTCTTCTTCAGTGAAAGTGTTTGACCTTTAGTTAGAGAGGAGGAGACAAGGCGAAGAAATGTGGGGGTTGGAATGAGTTGGGTCTTGTGATGTGTTGTGGTAAAGGTTGGTGTTTGTGGAGGGTGACGTGATGTGGTTGAGGGTGGTGTGTTGTGGTGGAGGGTCATGTAGTGTAGTGTGATGTGGTGTGATGTCGTTGTGATGGGGTATCGTGCACGATGGTGGTGTTGTGTGATGGAGTGTGGTGAAGGATGGCGTGAATATTTATATCATCACAGTACAAGTAATTTATATAGATCTAGTATAGTATAGACTCTATAGAGGAAAAAATAAACACGTGCACGCATTCATAAGCACACAGTCATACACTATCCCATGTAATATACACAATACATCTTTATTAGTCTCCCTAACACACACACGAACACTACACTGATGTATGTGAGGTAAAAGACCATTCTGCCCCGGGAGAACAACAACAACAACAACAACTACAACTACACTTTACCACTGAACCCAGACATCGACCCCTGCACCTTTCCTTACTGTTTCCACATCCAGTAATACGAGTATATACCTATATAAGAAGAATAAAAGACTTAGAAGGAGACTTTGCATATCAGTACAGTAAACCCTCGATACAGACTACAAGGAATCAATGTTTGTATCCACCACTTCATTTTACACTCAGTTCCTCATTGACACCAAATGTTTTCCCAGGCATCATTACCATACAGAACCAAGGTATTTACTGAGCTTGTGTTAAAAGGATATACTGTATTATGCTAATTTCATTCAGGTTATATCGAGGGCCAACTGTACACAAATATTTTTCTATCATTATTATTATTATTATTATTATTATTATTATTATTATTATTATTATTATTATTATTATTATTATTATTATTATATATATATATATATATATATATATATATATATATATATATATATATATATATATATATATTTAAGTTTTGTTTGACAGGCAATGACTTATCCCTCCCCAAAAAATAAATTAGTATATATTGTACCCAACCTACATTACCCACTGGCTTTTTTTTTGGATTTCGTCACAAAGGCCTTAATAAACACGACACTCTACAAAAACCACCAGCATTATTTTCTTCCTGTGTAGTGTAAAATGTTGGAATTGTACTGTGGAGGAAAGTGATGGATTGTGTGTGTAGGAAGGGTCGATTAGAAGAAGTGTGTGTGTGTGTGTGTGTGTGTGTTTGAGAGAGAGAGAGAGAGGCAGGCAGGCTATGTGTATGTGTGTGTGTGTGTGTGTGTAGGAGAGTGACAAAGAGCGAATTTGTGTGTATATGTATGAGAGAGAAAGAGTGTGTATGTGTGTGTGTGTATAAAAAAGTGACGTGTGTGTGTGTGTGTGTGTGTAAACAAGTGACATGTGTGTGTGTATGTGTAAACAAGTGACATGTGTGTGTGTGTGTATGACTAAACAAGTAACACGTGTGTGTGTATGTGTAAACAAGTGACGTGTGTGTGTGTGTGTGTGTAAACAAGTGACGTGTGTGTGTGTGTGTGTAGAGTTACTGAAAAGTGTGTGTAAAGACCGAAGACTTTCCATGCAGAGTTAAAAAGAGAAATGAAAATGTGTGAATTGTTTGCTGTTGTTGTTGTTGTTGTTGTTGTTGTTGCTGTTGTAGGTATAAGCTAGGCCCATTCAACAAGAACATTGATGGTATATACGATGGTGTAGTTACTGGTACGATGGCTCTGTTGTTGTTGTATTTGTTGTTGTTGTTGTTGTTTGTTAATGGAGTCGTGTTGTTATTGTTGTTGTGTGTATGTATGTGTGTGTATAAAGAAAAGACGTGTGTGTGTGTGTAATGATGTGACGTATGTGTGTATGTGTATATGTGTGTGTGTAAAGAAAAGACGTGTGTGTATGTAAAGGAATGATGTGTGTGTAGGTGAGTAAAGAAGGAGTCTATATTTGAAGAAATTGTGTTCCTTGACAATGATTTATATGGCCATAAATTTTGCCTTGTGACTAATATATGTGTGTGTGTGTGTAAGAGAGAGAGAGAGAGAGAGAGGTCGTGCGCTATATACTTACTTCTCCTTCTAAGTGTGTTTGCTTGCAAGAAAGAATGTGTGACGTGTGTGTATGTGTGTGTGTGTGTGTGCTTGAACCGTGTGAGGCTAAGTGTTAACATGTTCGTGTGTGAGAGGGTAACACACACACACACACACACACATATAATGCATGGAGAGAGAGGAAGGAAAGGCAAAGGAAAGGAAGAAAATAGGTGAAACACACATACAAGAGAGAGAGAGAGAGAGAGAGAGAGAGAGAGAGAGAGAGAGAGAGAGAAAGAGAGAGAGAGTGAGAGAGAGAGAGAGAGAGAGGAAGGGTAAGTGAAAGGTAGAAGAAAAAAAGTGAAATTACACACACACACACACACACACACACACACACACACACACACACAAGCACAGAAAAATAAAAATGAAGGAAGTGAAGATAAGAATGTAAAGACAGAAGAAGGAACTTTTTTTAATTCTGATAGTTAGGAAGATAATGATTTTTTTTTTTTTTTTCAAGACAACAACCACAAGACACACGAGTATGGAAATAAGTAAGTAAAGTAACCTCTGCCACCAGTTAGTTAAATAAATAAGAGGTTAGGAGAGAAAGGCTTGTTTGTTGTATGAGATGGAGACCAAGGAAGGAATGAAGGAAGGGAGGAAGATAGGAAGGAGGGAAGGAAGGGAGGAGGGAAGGAAGGGAGGAAAGAAGGACACACAGAGGAGGTCAAAGGTGCTCTGTGTTTAGTTCTCTCTCTCTCTCTCTCTCTCTCTCTCTCTCTCTCTCTCTCTCTCTCTCTCTCTCTCTCTCTCTCTCTCCAAATACACACACATGCCAGCCTCGTGTTGTGTTGTGTTGTGTTGGGAATGGAAGTAGTGATGGGAGAATGTAGAGAGAAAGAGAGAGAGAGAGAGAGAGAGAGAGAGAGAGAGAGAGAGAGAGAGAGAGAGAGAGAGAGAGAGAGAGAGAGAGAGAGAGACGAAGAAATGAAGTATATAGAAGAAAGACAGAATAAGAGAAAGTAACAGAGGAACAATAATAAAAGTAAAGAAACGAGAAGAAGAAAGGGAGGAGGAGGAGGTGGAGGAGAATAAAAAGAATGATTAAGAAGGTAAAGAACAAGAAAGGAAAGGGAGGGCGTGGAGGAGAGAAGGAACAATGGACACGAACAGAGAAAGAAATTAGAAAGGGTAGGAGGAGGAGGAGGAAGAGGAGGAGGAGGAGAAGGAGGAGGAGGAGGAAGAGGAGGAGGAGAAGGAAGAAGTGGAGGAGGAGGAGGAGGAGGAGGAGGAGGAGGAGGAGGAGGAGACAGATGAAAGGGAAAAACAAACAAAGGAAGAATGCAAACAGGCAAAGATTGGGATAGGATAGGATACGGGGAAGGAAAGGAAAAGAGCAAACACGGTCAGAAAAGAAAGAGAAAGTAAAAAAAAAAGTAATAATGATAATGATAAGATAGTGAAATGAAAAAAAAATAATGAATGGGGGTATTTTTGTAAATCATATCAATTAAAAACCACACATGAATGAAAGTGAATAGTATTAGTATATAATGATAGTTAAAACAATATCACTGATGATGTATTGTGGTGTATAAATTGTATACGTATATATAGTGAATTTAACTATACTATACACTCTTGGCCACGAGAATTCATACACAGGTTATAATTATAGAAAGAGAGGTCATTATGGTATTCATTATTCTGAAAATACCACAATGTATAGTCTACCAAGTGACTCTGTGGTTTTATATATCAACAAACCTAATAATAATAATAATAATAATAATAATAATAATAATAATAATAATAATAATAATAATAATAATAATAATAATAATAATAATAATAATAATAATAATAATAAAAACCTAATAATAACAAACCTAATAATAACAAACCTAATAATAATAAAAATAATAATAATAACAAACCTAATAATAAGAAACCTAATAATAATAATAATAATAATAATAATAACAATAATAATAATAATAATAATGTTGTATTACAGTTACGTAGTCTTACATTTTCTCTATGTTGTAACCCTCGAACAGAACAGAGTGTACGAATATCTGTGGCCAACTGTACATACCTGTGAAACGATCAATACCAGCCTTCTCTTTTAAGGACCCTGTGATCGTGTGTGAAAATTGTTGGCTTCTGATTCCTCCTGACCAGGCCACGAAACAAGCTCCTTCTATATAGGTGTGTGTGTGTGTGTTTCGTGGCGATAGTGAAGGACTCGCTAACCTCCAATATTTTAACTACATCACATGCTCCCTTAAAAATGTGGAGCAATTGATTCCTCCAAGAAAGCTATTCCCAAGCATCAGGACACCAGTATTTTTGTTCATCTAGTCCTGTTTCCTAGCATACTTTGGAGGAATCAATGGGGTTCCTATAGTATACCAACACTGTACACACATTAAACCTTTATATTGGTAAAAGCATGCGAGTGTCTGTATACAAACCCACTACTGATAAACAAACTCTGATGTCGTGTAAAAAAAACTTGTATACTTGTAAACAATCTTGTATGTGGATGGGGAATGTGGGTGAGGAAGAGGGACTGTGGGTGGGGAAGGGTGAATGAGGGTGTGGAAGGGTGAATGAGGGTGTGGAAGGGTGAATGTGGGTGGGGAAGGGTGAATGAGGGTGTGGAAGGGTGAATGAGGGTGGGGAAGAGGGACTGTGGGTGGGGAAGGGTGAATGAGGGTGTGGAAGGGTGAATGAGGGTGGGGAAGAGGGACTGTGGGTGGGGAAGGGTGAATGAGGGTGTGGAAGGGTGAATGAGGGTGGGGAAGAGGGACTGTGGGTGGGGAAGGGTGAATGAGGGTGGGGAAGGGTGAATGAGGGTGGGGAAGGGTGAATGAGGGTGTGGGAAGAGGGACTGTGGGTGGGGAAGGGTGAATGAGGGTGTGGAAGAGGGACTGTGGGTGGGGAAGGGTGAATGAGGGTGGGGAAGGGTGAATGAGGGTGTGGAAGGGTGAATGAGGGTGGGGAAGGGTGAATGAGGGTGGGGAAGGAGGAATGTGGGTAAAAGGGAGGGGGTGACAGTGAAAGGGGGGGTATATACAGTATGTGTGTGTGTCTCTGGATAGCTACTTGTATATAAATGACGCATCACAATGCTATGATATTTTATACATGTAGAGAAGGTAAACTTAATGTTATTACTGTAAATACAAGATGTTTATGAGTGAGTAGTTTTAGTACTGGTGTTTTTCTTATAAATACAAAGTGTTTATGAATAGAGGGCTATGTTATTATTATGCACATAGAAAGTGTTTATGATTTATAGACTATGTTATTATGTATAGGTGGTCTGTTACTTGGAATAGTTTGGAGGAATCATTTAATCCACATTCACCAACACTGTATTACCCTCCCCCCTTAAATGTCTGTATAAGGGAAGAATGGGGTAGTGGGGGAGAGGGAGGGGGGGGAGAGGGGTATTGCCAGCCTGCGTACTAAACAAGAAGTGGGCAACACTTTTAAATGTTTTGGTGCCACTTCGGACCCGAGTCAATCTCTTTACATGCACTCTTCATCTGTCTCCTCTCTCTTTTCCTTCTTATTATTCCTTAGTGCTTGTTGTCCCACATCTCTCTCTCTCTCTCTCTCTCTCTCTCTCTCTCTCTCTCTCTCTCTCTCTCTCTCCAAGGTCTTTCTGGCCAAACACACTCATCTTTCCATCCCTATATAATCCCTATATATGCAACCTTTATATATATATAAGTATATATATATATATTAAAAAAAACACATACACACAATTGCAACATTGCCTAGGGGGGCTGATTTTATATTAGCCATCCCCCACGGCCACAGGGCTAGAATAAAGATTGTTGTAGGATCTGGTCACTTTCTAATGAATTTGACGAGCTGTACTGCACTCGGAGGCCAAAGCTTTTTTTTTCCACTGCTGTGTGGACCGCCAGCACACGGGGGTGCATTATCCCTTTGCATACATCATTATAAACTCCCTCCCCCTTATGGTGCCTTCAGGACTGGTCTCATGGAAGGTACGCCCCACTTGTAGCTCTTGTGGTAACATAGACTTGGGCCCACAGCACTGGCTGTGGGATTGAAGACTTTCCCCACAATCTCCCTGGAGGTCAGAGGCCCCCAGACTCCCTGGTCTAGTAAGCTCTGGTCCCATTTCCTTGGGATGTGCTTCGGTAGCCCAGGCACAATCCCTCCTTTATAGTACTTTGTTTTTTTTCACTGCGACCAGAGTGTACC
>JAWZYT010001160.1:2500-140000 GCA_034508575.1 Petrolisthes manimaculis
CCTTCCTTCCCCTTCCTTTTGCCCTTCACAACATTTACTTATTAACGTTTGGGGGAATAATCAGTCACACACACACGTACACACACACACACACACACATACAGTGAGTGGTTAAGTGATGGGGATAGTGGTTAGTGGTAGGGATGGTATAGGTTAGTGAGTGGTGGGTGGTAGTGATGATGGTAGAGATGGTAGTGGTCAGTGAGTGAGTAGAGGTAGTGGTGAGTGAGTGCGTGTGTGTGTGTGTGTGTTGAAGCCATGAGTCAAAACACTAATCACACCCCACCAGCCAAAGTCTTCACCCAACCTTCCCAAACTCCTGCTTAATACAAACTTGGCGCCAACTCAGAGGGTCTCACCAAGTTTGTGTATTTTGGTGGTATTTATGACGGAGGCAGACGGACACTTGGAGGGAGATGGACGAGGTGAAGTGTGGGGGTTGTGTGGGTGTGTGGGAAGGTGGGTAGGTGGGTGGGTGTATTGTTGTGTTGTGTTGTGTGTGTAGGGTGGGTGGATGTTGTGTTGTGTTGTGGGTAGGTGAGTGGGTGTTTTGTTGTGTTGTGTTGTGTGGGTAGGTGGGTGGGTGTTGTGTTGTGTGGGTAGGTGGGTGGATGTTTTGTTGTGTTGTGGGTGTGTGGGTATGTGGGTGTTGTGTGTGTGTGTTGTGTATGTGTGGCAGGAGGTGAAGAGAGTGGAGGAGGGAGGGTGGGAAGAGGTGAATTAGGTATGAGGAGGAGGAAGAGGATGGGAATGAATGAAAAGAAATGAAAAGAAACTAAATCATAACATAAACAAACAGACTAGACTTTCTTTAAGGAGAGATATTTTGTAGTTATTGGTACAGTTGGACACATGAATGGGTGGTACAGCTCAGGTGAAAGATACTTGTCCCATTTAAGTAACCAGTGTTTATTATCAGGTACTTGCTCTTTATTACCATCCTCAATACTGACTTCTGCCCCTGATGTCTCCTATTTGGCACTAAGGAACACACACACACACACACACACACACACACACACACACCATCCTCAATACTGACTTCTGCCCCTGCTGATGTCTCCTATTTGGCACTAAGGAACTTGATATTGGGAGAAATTGACCATCTTTCACCTGGGCTGTACCACCCATTCATGTGTTCAACTGTACACTGGAAGGTTTCTCACTCTTTTAAACTATACCAGAATATTTCCAGAAGCCCTCGATAGTACAAAATAATAATTAAGGGATCTGTTTCCTGACAAAATTCACCAACAAGAGAATTTTTCCTTAAAGAGAGTCTGTCTGTTTTATCATTTCATTTCCTTTTTTTTTTCCTTCACTTCTTCTTCCTTCACCTCTTCTTCCTTCACCTTTTCTTCCTTCACCTCTTCTTCCTTCACCTCTTCCTTCACTTCCTTAATTCTTTCAGTCAGCCAGCCAGCCAAATAGCGAGGGAGGGAAAGAAGAGAAGGAGAGGGGAGAGTAAAATGAGAAGAGAGGGGAGAGGGGATTAAGGGAGGAGAGAATAGAGAAGGAGAGGAAAGGGTGAAAGAAGAGGAGAGGAGAGGGAAGGGTAAAAAAAACGTGAAGAGGATAAAAGAGAGGAGAGGAGAGGAGAGGGAAGGGAAAGAGAGGAGAGAAGAGGGAAGGATAGGGGAGGATAAGAGGAGAGGGAAGAAGAAAGGACTATAAAAAAGGAGAGAGAAAGGAGGAGAGGAAAGGGAGAGGGAAGAGAGGAGAAGAGTAAAAGAAATAGAGGGAAGGGTAGGAGAGAGAAAGGGAGGAAAGGAAAGAGTAAAAGCAGTAGAGGGAAGGGAAGGAGAGGAAAAGGGAGGAAAGAGAAGAAAGAATAAAAGTAGTAGAGGGAAGAGGAGGAGGGGAAAGAGTAAAAGCAGTAAAGGGAAAGGGAGGAGAGGGAAGAGGAGGAGAGGGTAAGGGAGGAAAGAGAAGAAAGAGTAAAAAGAAATCGTAAATATAGCCCCGTTGGCGTGGTGATCAGTTTTCCAATACATACATAAAGACACACACACAGACAGACTGGGGTATGTGTGTGTGTGGGGGGGGGAGGGGGAGGAAATAGCGATGTGGGGGAGGGGGGGGGCGAGGAAAGGATGAGAGGGAAATGGGGGGAGGGGGAAAGGGGAAAATGAGGGGGGACCAAAGAAAGAGGAGAGAGGGGACTGAGGAAAAATGAAAAAGGGGGACAAAGAGGGGAAGTAAAAATGGGGGTAACTGGGGACCTAGGAGAGGGGAAAAGGAGGAGGGGGGGGTCCGAGGAAAAGGGGAAAAGGGGTGAGGGAAGGGGAGGGAAAACAAGGAGGGGGTGGAGGGGACCGAAGAAAAAGGGGGGAAAGAGGGGACAAAGACAGAGAGGAGGAGAGAGGGAGGGAGGGAGGGAGGGAAGTTCCATTTATATAGCCCCCTCCCACCCAATTGAGAAAGCGAGACATGTTCTTGGTGATGTTATGGGTTTGGGGGGGGGGTTTGGGGGGCGGTTGGGGGGGGGGGTTAAGGGGGTGTAATTTTGGGCGACATGTTACTCTGTGAAATCTCTTTGAAGCTGAGACGTCTGAACCATTAACTGACTTTCCGGTTGCTGGCTACGGAGAGAGAGAGAGAGAGAGAGAGAGAGAGAGAGAGAGAGAGAGGGGGGGGGGGGGGGGTTTAAGGAAGTAAGTTAGTGGATTTAGAGAGAGAGAGAGAGAGAGAGAGAGAGAGAGAGAGAGAGAGAGAGAGAGAGAGAGAGAGAGAGAGAGAAGGGGGGTATGTTGCTATCCAAAAATTGTTGACGTTCAAAGGTTGGATTTCCTCCCGTGTTATATATATATAAGGTAAAGATTAAAAGGGTTAAATACCAAGTCCTACAAACTGTGCTACGAAACAGATCCCCTATATATTGGCAATTCTGAAGTGGTCTGTTTCCCAGGGTTAGTTTGGAGTAATCAGGAGGCCTCAATTATCTGGTATCTGTTTATGTAGATTTTTGGATACATGCATTGGAGTGCCTTGATTCCTCCAAAGTATGCCATGAAGGAAACAGGACCAGATGAACATAAATAAATAATGGTGGTGGTTTTGTTGCTTGGAATAGTTTGGAGGAATTAATTTTTGCTCCAGATTTACCAACAGGTTACAAAAGCAAGGAACATTTAAAAAAAGATGGAGTTTGTTTGTTGACAGGCAGACAGTAAAATATTTATTACTTTCTGCTTGTCAACAAACTATTATAACTTTTCCTAACTCGTATGTATGTATGTATGTGTGTATATATGTATTAACGGAAATGAAAGTGAAAACAAGATGTAGTTTTTTGACAGCTAGGTAGACAGTGGAATATTTATTACTGTCTGCTTGTCAACAAACTATTATAACTTTTGTTCACTTTCCTTCCTGTTGTAGGTATCTCACTCACAAGTAGCGAGGCGTACCAGATTCATGTGTGGGCAACTGTACGTACTCCCCCCTTTAACTAACTAAAATAAGACTTTATTTTATAATTATATAAGTTTATAAGGGTTAAAATTATATGTTTTTTGTTTTTTGTTTTGATTTTTTCCTCATTCCTCATTCTTCTCCTCCTCTTCTTCCCACTCTTTCTTTCCTTTATCTCTCCTCCTCCCCTCCCATCTCTTTCTCCTCCTATTTCCTCCTCTTTCTCCTCCTCTTCTTCCCTTTATCTCTCCTCCTCCCCCTCCCCTACTCCCCCCTCCCCCCCCCCTGCAAGATGGATGGTGATTGGTCGGCTGATCCTTCAACCCACCAATGACATAATCTCATTCGCCCTTCCTTCCTTCCTTCCTTCATTCATTCATTCATTCAAGCCTTCCTTCCCTCCTTCCTTCCTTCCCTCCTTCCTTCCTTGCTTCCTTCCTTGCTTCCTTCACTCATGCTCAATAGATAAATAGATACTGTAAATAAATAAATATATAAATAAGGAAAGAAACATAAATAGATAAATAGATAAATAAACAAATAAATATAATCAACATATGAATAAATTACTGAAATAATATGATAAATGAATAAATGTGTATGTAACTAAACTTTTCACACATACATACATACATACACACATACAGTACATACATACACGTACATACATACATACATACATAAAGGTGTTATGGTGGGTGGGTAACGTAGGTAAAATATCTTGTTTATGGGGTAGGGTTTTTTCTTCTTCTCCATCTTCCCCTCCCTCTCTCCACTTCCTTCCTCCCTTTATTTATTTTCCCCTCCCTTTCTCCACCTCCTTCCTCCCTTTCTTTATCTTCCCCTCCCTCTCTCCACTTCCTTCCTCCCTTTCTCCATCTCCTCCCCCACTCTTCGTCCCCTCCCCAATCCCTCAAATTTCCACTACACTCACCTTCCTCCCTTTCTCCATCTCCTCCTCCACTCCCTCCCTTTCCCTCCCCACCATGGAGCTAGAATAGGAGGAGGCGGCCCGCGCGTTCATTTGGGTCTCAGTGGAGTGAAGCCAGTCAGGTCCTCAGAAGCCAACGCCTAGTATTGGCAAGAAAGGCTGACCACTCATAGTACCCATACAGTTTACCCATATTCCTCACGATGTTTATTCATTTTTAATTACGGTATGACATGTATTTCGTATTCTTTAATTAATAACATACAATTCACACATCTTTCAATAATATAAATAGAAAGTTATAAATTACTGACCTATCACTCTATACCAAATTGGCCACTGAAATGTATAAGTTTTGTATATATTTGTCAACTTTTTACTTTCACTTTGGATGCCAACTTCTTAGTAATTTGTTTGGCCTTATATACATATTTCACCTGCAAATATGATTCAGCAACTGCCTTAATTAACTAATTCAAGTGATTTTCAGTCGTACATGTGGCCAGCTAAAGTAGAAAATATGTATTTGTGGGCATAATATATTAACACTGATATTATTATTTTGCTACAATCTACCCTCTCCAAAGTGGTGCTGGACCCTCTTTCCCTAAACAGTTTGTCTGATATGATACATATATCAATTACATCATCAGATGGATACACCAAGTTTACTCTGTCTTTAAGTTTTACCAAGGAAAGAATATGTTTGTCAGTCTTGTCTGAGTTTAGGGCAACAATGTATGGTTCACAATACAAGGACTTCATTAACTTATATATATCAAATCCTGCTATATTTAAAACTATCTTATTTGTACACTTTGAGAGGTGAGACTGACTTGGAATATACATGTATTCCTTTGGCTCTATATTAACAGAATCAGATAATATCCTACTTTTCAGAACAGAGTCATTGATTACCTAAAGAGAAACATTATTTTTAATATTTCTAACACACTTGCTTGACACACTTAAAATTGGAACAGAATCCAATGGTATGCATTTCCTTGGAATAATAGGCATGGCCAAGTAACCGATCATCCTAACAAGGGAAGCAAAATATATAATGCAATATTTAATGATACATGTAACGCCAATTACAGTTACACTGAGAAGGAAGCCAACTCTTATACTGTATATGTCATGAAGTCGGAAAAAGAAAAATAACTGAATTATTGTTGTATATTCAAAACCATGACATTTTCAACCTTAGTGATGGGTTGGTGATGGGTCTCGCAAACGTAATCCCTTAATGAACTTCCTAATTGATAAATCGGTCCCTCCCTAAGTAACACACAAACACAGCCGTTTATTAATTTGTTTGGTGACCCTCCCTCACACGTGAACATATTTTACCACACCCAGATTGTACACACACATACACAAGCACACGCACACACACACACACGCATAGACATACACATGACATACTTTGATAACTGCATAAAAAGGAACTGTTTTACTGTATAATATGTTATTTCTTCACTCTGTCGTGACCACTGAAGATAGTGGTAGTGTTCACCCAAACTGTTTAGTAACAATATATTTCATTGTCTGCAAAGTGTAGGAATTAATCACCTTTTGGGTGACATATGTAATGGCCAGATTAATAATTAAGGAGCGGCTGGCGAGCTTCTTGCCAATACCAATATGGCTGACCTGACCTCACTTTTCTGACCGCGGGTCGTCTCCTCCTATTCTAGCTCCATGCTCCCCACTCCCTCCCTTTCCACCACACTCACCTTCTTCCCTTTCTCCATCTCCTCCCCCACTCCCTCCCTTTCCACTACACTCCTCTCCTCCACTCTTCCTTCCACTCCCCACTCCCTCCCTTCCCCTCCCCACTCCCTCCCTTAACCCACTCAACCAAAACATATCAAATTTTTCCCAGTACTTGAAAAATTGGCTCAGGGTAAACCAGTCTTTGAAGGACGATATATATTTTTATTTATATAGATATATTTTTTATTATATTTACAAAACATTTTTATTATTATCATTTATGTGTTTTTTCTTCTGCTAATTGATTTAAGGGGAGATTTTCATGTTGGTAAATTGAGAGGCTCCTGATTCCTCCTAACTAATAATAATAAACAAACACATTACACACACACACACACACACACACACACACACACACACACACACACACACACACACACACCATCCATCCCCCCACCCCACCCTCTCTTCACCTTCCAATTCACCAACAAATTAAGAAAAGAGAGAGAGAAATGAAGGAGCCCCAAATGTATCAAAAGTGTATTAAAATTAATTTATTATTTTATAGGGAGTACAACTTTGCCCACAGAACGAAGGATGGATGACGGAGGAACGACAGAGGATGATAAAGAAAGGATGGATGAAGGAGGAAAGACAGAGGATAATAAAGAAAGGAAGGAAGGATGGATGAGGGAGAAGGATGAGGGACAGAGGAACGACAAAGGATAATAAAGAAGGAATGAAGGATGGAGGAGGGAGGAAAGACACAGGATAATAAAGAAAGGATGGAGGAGGGAGGAAGGACACAGGATAATAAAGAAAGGATGGATGGACGAAGGAGGAACGACACAGGATGATAAAGAAAGAAAGGAAGGAAGGAAGGATGTGTCAGTGTTGAGGTCCATGTATCAGAATGGTCCATATCCTCACGGGAAATATGTCGTGGCCTCCTTCCCTTCAACATCCAACCAACCAACCAGACTCTCTTCCTTCCCCTCCCCACTCCCTTGCTTCCCCTCCCCACTCCCTTCCTTCCCCTCCCCACTCTCTTCCTTCCCCTCCCCTCTCTTCCTTCCTTCATATTACCTTAACCCCGCGCCGCTCCTCAGATCCCAGACATGAGGGTTGAGGATTTTCTAGCAGATTTCTCTTCGTCGTATTATTTTGTTAAAGTCTCTTGAGGATTTTTTCTCTTCGTCGTATTATGTTATTAAAGTCTCTTGAGGATTTTTTCTCTTCGTCGTATTATTTTGTTAGTCTCTCTCGTCCTCTTGGCAGGGTTGATAAAGTCTTTCTCTCTCGTCCTCCTCATGGCAGGGTTGATGATTTTTTCTTTTCGTCGTATATTTTGTTAATCTCTTTCGTCCTCCTGGCAGAGTTGAGGATTTTTTCTTTTCGTCGTATTATTGTTTTACAGTCTTTCTCTCTCGTCCTCCTGGCAGGTTTCTCTCTCTCTCTCTCTCATCTATCTATTTTCTTATAAGCTCATGAATTACATTTGTTTTTCTCTCTCTCTCTCTCTCTGATTCATTTTATATTTCACATGCATTGCAGTCCTCTCTCTCTCTCTCTCTCTCTCTCTCTCTCTCTCTCTCTCTCTCTCTCTCTCTCTCTCTCTCTCTCTCTCTCTCTCTCTCTGCTATAGTTACGTGAAGTTCCCCCACATTGTTTCCTCCAACTTGATAATTACATCATTAAAGTTTGTCTTCGTAGGTCCTGCATAAACCTCTTAATCTGGAGCAACCTAATCCTCCAAACTATTCCAAAGCAACAAAACACTATTATTTTTGCCCTTCTGGTCCTGTTTCCTAGCATACTTTTGGAGGAAGCATGGCACTACAATGTATCAAAAATGAATTACCACATTAATAAGTGTTGGAGGTAGTGGTGGTGATAGTGGTGGTAGTGGTGGTAGTAGTGGTGGTGTTAGTGGTGGTAGTGGTGGTAGTAGTAGTGGTGTTAGTGTTAGTATAGGTGGTGATGATGTAGGTGGTAGTGGTGGTGGTGATAGTAGTGTTAGTAGTAGTGTTATTAATTGTTATATAGTAATGAATACATTTTTTCTATTAATTACTAACGTGTTTATCACTGACATTGTTATCAGGAATCGTCAACAGTGTTCAGATACTTTGTTCCCCAACTGTACAAACTGAATATTAGGCCTAGTTTGGTATGGATTAATTAAAATGATTGATATGAAAGTTTTATTCTGATAACTGCATCATATATCAACATGTATTTCAAATTATATAAAGCAATCTTAACTCTTAATTTGCATTTTATTATTATTATTATTATTGAGAGGTTTTAAGAGGGTGCGGGAATAGGGGGACAGGCTAGGGGGGGTTTGGGGGGTGCGGGAATAGGGGGACAGGCTAGAGAGGGTGGGTTTGGGGGGTGCGGGAATAGGGGGACAGGCTTGGGATGGGTAGAAAGCCTGTAACCTATTCCTGCATCCCCCTAACTCCCCTCCCCAAGCCTGTCCCGCACCCCCCCCCCCCCAATATATATATAGGAAATATCTATACAAGAGAAATATTATCAGAATACATACATACATACATACATTCATACATACATTCATACATACATACATACATTCATACATACATACATACATACATACACACATACATACATTCATACATACATACACACATACATACATACATACATACATTCATACATACACACATACATACATACATACATACATACTGTACATACATATACATACATACATACATTCATATATACACACATACATACATACATACATACATTCATACATACATACATACATTCATACATACACACATACATACATACATACATACATACATTCACACATACATACACATATACATACATACACACATACATACATTCATACATACATACATACATACATACATACATTCATACATACACACATACATACATTCACACATACATACATTCATACACACATACATACATTCATACATACATACATACATACATTCATACATACACACATACATACATTCACACATACATACATTCATACATACATTCACACATACATACATACATACATACATACACACATACATACATACATTCATACATTCACACATACATACATTCATACATACACACATACATACATACATACACACATACATACACACATACATACATTCATACATACATTCATACATACATACATACACACATACATACACACATACATACATTCATACATACATACATACACACATACATACATACATACACACATACATACACACATACATACATTCATACATACATTCATACATACATACATACATACACACATACATACACACATACATACATACATACACACATACATACACACATACATACATTCATACATACATACATACATTCACACATACATACATTCATACATACATACACACATACATACATTCATACATACATACATACACACATACATACACACATACACACATACATTCACACATACATACATTCATACATACATACACACATACATACATACATACATACATACATACATACATTCACACATTCATACATACACACATACATACATACATACATTCATACATACATACATACATACATACATCATTTGTATTTGTATTTAAAGTAAGTTAATAAATCAATGATAGAGGGGAACTTTTGTGTTGGTAAATCTGGAGCAACTGAATCCTCCAAACTATTCCAAGCAACAGAAAGATCATTGTTTTTTTTTGTTTTATTTATCTGGTCCTGCTGTTTCCTGACATACTTTGGAGGAATCAAGGCACTCCAATGTAACAAAAGTGACTTAATTAAAGGTCAAATGTAACATATCAATAATAATAATATAATAATAATAATAATAATAATAATAATATCTATAATAATATATACAATAATATACAGTACATACAAAAATTATTATACACTAATGAATGAATAATTAACTTTTTTTTATCATTTTTGGATTACATATAGAGAATAGATCTGTGTTTATGATTTACTTTATACTGTAATTTTTATATTTTGAGTCGAAATTATAACCAAGAATATGACGTAATGCCCTTTGATTTTTTTTTTCATTTTTTTTTCTTTTTTTAATATTCCAAATTTATTATATGCCATTATTTTGGTTTTCCTTACATGACACGGAGCAATTGAATTTTACACTAAAACTATAATATAATAATAATAATAACTATATATTATAATAATAACTATAATAATAACAATAATAGCTTCTATATTAATTTATCAGTGGAAAGGAATAAAAGAAAATCTATGAAAATCTATATAATTCTACTGCCAGAATAATAAGGCCATATGGCACAATGTGGACTGGAAACCAACTACAGGTCACTCACAGGTCAGGTCAGGTCAGGTCAGGTTCCATGCACCAGTAAAATATAGATAGTCAAGTTATCTATCTGTTTACAAAGTGCCAGTAGGTTTTATAGTAATAATTTGTTGGTAAATTTTGAGCAACTGAATCCTCCAAACTATTCCAAGCAACAGAACACTATACTATTTTTGCTCTTTTGGTCCTGGTTTCCTAGCATATATATATACTTTGGAGGAATCAAGGCACTCCAATGTAACAAAAAAGAAAGGGAGAGGTATGTACAGTATTGGTAAATCTGGAAGAACTGATTCCTCCAAACTATTCCAAGATACAAACAAGACTCTACATTATTATTTGTTTAACATGGTGGTCCTGTTTTCTGGCATACTTTGGAGGAATTAAGGTTTACTCCCGATATACCAAATGTATATATACTCTCCCTTTAAGGATTTACCTCAAATAGTGTTGTTTACTTTAGCACTCTGTCTGTGATGTCTTTCCAAAAAATAAAAAGTCTAATATTAAATAATTTATACAAATTCCGGTTAAAAAACATGGAGTGAAATGGTGTCAGCAGAGGACGAAATTATCTATATATATATAAAATTTTTATTGTGATCTTCAAGACGTTTAATTATGATGTGGAAGAAGAGGGTCGAAGTAACTGCATTAGTAGTTTTTGAACCTCTGTCCGGAATTCCAGCTTTTGTAATGGGTCCAGTTGTTGCAGCATCGGTTTGAGACTCTTGAAGAAGTGGTCATCATCATCACAGGGGTCGTGTTCCTTATTACAAGACGACGACAACACCTCCAAGTCATACTGTGATGGTTCCTCGGGTACTCTCCTCTTTGATGGACGACAAGACATGGATACAGTGAAGGGTCTTTTACGTATCATGGACACTGTTGATGATGATGGGTGTGATGATGTGTGGTGGGGTGGCTCATCGTGTAGGGAGTCTTCTTCTGTGTCACCCACCGATGGCTCTTCGTGTACTCGTACCTCCTGAAGAGCCAGAGTTTTATCATCAACGTGCATCCTCGTACCTCCTGAAGAGCCAGAGTTTTATCATCAACGTGCATCTCCTGGACCAGCATCTCCTCTTCTGAAGATTTGCTCTCTGAATGAAGGGACTGAGATTCTCCATGGAAGTTGCCAAGCGTGTCGTAATGTTCGTGTGGGATTAGAAATGTGAGGCTGTTGAAGAGTGGCCACTTCCTCTTCTTAGCTGCACCCGGGGGCGCTGCCTTTATGTCTCTCAGCTGCTTCAGAAAATAGTCACGAAGGTATCCCCACCTCCTCTTTATCCGTTCCACTGGAAATAACAATTCACAAGTACATGATAGCAATACGTATAATATATGTACTATAGAATTAATACGTTTTATATTTAGCTATTACTTCTATAACCAGTTTAATTATAGTTCATTAATGAGGATCAAGGGGGTGTGGGAGTAGGGGGACAGGCTTGGGGGGATACTGGGAGGTGCGGGAATAGGGGGTCAGGCTTGGGGTGGGTAGAAAACCTGTCTCCCATTCCTGCAACCACCTAACCTCCCCCCAAGCCTGTTCCTCCTACTCCCGCACCCCCCCACACATCCCTAACCCCCCCCCCAAGCCTGTCCCCTATTCCCGCACCCCCTTAAGGTTTTTCATATGATATTGTATAAGCCACTAAGCTCTTACTAACACAATGTAATATAATGTACTATATGTGTAGGCTATATATACATACAATAGGAAAATTTAACTACACAGTTGTTCATGTCTTTACAGGATGTTCTAACTTTAAAAGAAATTAAGGGGAGAGTATACTTTTGGTACATTGGAGTACCTTGATTCCACGAAAATATGCCAGAAAACGGGACCAGATGGACAAAAATAAAGGCTTCCTGTTGCTTGGAATAGTTTGGAGGAATCAGTTACTCCAGATTTGCCAACACAGTACTTCCCCCTTAAAAGTAACGTAACACTGATGATGGGAAAAGTCTTATCTGAAGTAACTATAAGAACTACTGAAAAAGGGCCTATGTAATTTTGACCTACATGCCTCCTTGTATACTGCTATATAATTTTATCAATCAAATCAGTTCATTATTTGGCTTTATATTCATATTTTATCAATCAATTATTAGTCCTCATTAACCAGCTTTATTTCAGCATTAATTTTCATGTTGACTAATATTTGATTCGAACATCACATAATAGACCTTTAATTCTGGCCTCACGCCTATGTAAACTCGTTTGACCTCCCTTGCTGCGCGGGGTGTTTAAATAAGAATGGTTCTGAACTAGTATTCTGTTATTTGGTATCAAAATTCATATTACAAGCAGCAAACAATATAACAACTAGAACTCATTCTTTCTCAGTAGGCTAACTTACCCGTTCTTCGATTCCACGTATTCTATGTTAGAATTATCCATCCGACCGTCATCCAGCAGATTATTTTTATCACATTGGACCGTAAATCACTGTCCCTATATAGCACCAACACGAAGGTAAACAAGGGTTGGGTATCACCAAAGAAACTATAGTATATTATCCTCCCTTCGTTCACATACATACCTTCCACAGTATCCAATTCAGCAGCACATTCTGACCACAACATTCTCAGGGTGTCTCTGTTCCGATGCTTAGGATGGTTTTTATCATATATAGCACGTCGTCGCTGCACTGCCTCAATCAGCTGTTCGTCGTCCATGGCAAGGGAATATACCAGTCAGCTGAGGACGCCCAATCATTCACAAAAAAAAAGTCTCACAATAGGACAGAAGAACTCGGAAAAGCGCACCAGATTGCGGCACCAGAATCTGACGTAATGTGTTGGAATACGTCAGAAACATTTCTCCTTGGATGTAAATTGACACAACAAGTTATTTTACATCTAGTTCATAATTTTTCTGACGGAAATTATCGGACAGTTTGCGTCAGAATATGTCCGATCATTGAGTATTTTACCTCTAATATAGCTATCCCGTGTCAGGGTTATAGGTGTTCTCTGGCAAACAAATGCACAGAAAATGGACATCAGTAAGGGTGCCTATGATGCTGCGTTTTTCACCAGGACTGACGAGGCTGGATAGAGGAGGGATGAGGAGTATGACAGTGGGATGGTAGATGCTGGAAATGAATCTACCAGGAAGGGGGAAGAGAGGAAGATCAAAAAGAAGGTTTATAGATGCAGTGAAGGAGGATATGTGGGTGGTAGGGACAACAGAGGAAGGTGTAGAAAACAGAGCAAGATGGAAACGTTTGGGTGATCCGCTGTGGCGACCCCTAATAGGAAATAACCGAAAGTTGAAAAAAAATGGTGCCTATGATAAGAGAGACCAATATCTATAATATTATAATATATATAGACATTTAGCGAGACATCGAGTTGGTGCACTGCTGGTCGAATTTTAGTTCAAGATTCATTACAACAATCAATTAACCTTATTTATTTCTTTTCGAGCTCTGCAGTACAATAATAATTCATGTATTGTATGCTATATTCGAAGAAAACGTATAATAATTCGCCTTGAGCCTCAAAGGTAGCTCAATCTATTTTCAGATTAATTATTGTATCACCTCAGAAATGCAGCTCGAATAATTTCTTGAGAATCAAATAATGGATAAATGTATTGCAAACATGCACAACTCTAGTAAATTATATGCACGTGTATGTTTGGTTAATAATCGTGTCAAGTAAATCATGTAGTATAATATGTGATGCAGTAGTTAAAATAATTGGAACGAATAATGAGTTAAATTTGATAATGACTAAATAAGAATGACGTTGGAAAGTTATAAACAATTATATATGTTTGGTTTATAATCGGCTGGTCAAGTAAATCACGTAGAATAATATATAATACAGTAGTTCAGATAATTATTAGAACGAACAATGAGTTAAATTTGACAATGACTAAATAAATAAGTAAATAAATGAGAATGCCGTTGATAAGCTGAAAAACAATAACAAAAACAACCGTCATTCTTTCCCGCCAAGTTTGCCTTATTAGAATATCACTGTTGTATTGATTTTATTCAGTGATTTTCTTATCTTATACTATTACAGGAGTGAAATTTAATCATTATACCACAGTTTTATATACATAGTGTTGTTATCTTTATTACTGAAGGCTTAAAACACACGAGAAGTTAAGAGATATGAGTTGCATTGAAAGGTAAGGTGCACTGACAGTCTGAAACTTGTTGGTATGATAAAAAAAAGTGGTATATCTGCATAAAAGGTCCACGTGGCAAACCTGTGCAATTTGTGTAACGTTATATTTCACAAGGGGACAATGTAATATGTTCGTGTGTAATTAATTTAAGAGAAGGTTGTACTTATTTTTGGTATAATAGCATATCGAAAATTTCAGCTGTCCAGAGCCTAAGTTCAGTGTTTTCCGGCCATTGTAAACATTGGACAGTCCCAGTAGTCTGCCTATGTTAGGTACCAGTAGTTTGCCCAGGTTAGGTCCCAGTAGTCTGCCTAGGTTAGGTCCCGGTAGTCTGCCCAGGTTAAGTTAGGTCCCGGTAGCCTGCCTTGGTCCTGGTTAGGTTAGATCAAGTAAGGGTAAAAAAAGTTATCTATAAATATAATGGGCAACAATCAATAAAACAAGTAAAAATATGCATGAAAATGTATAAAAATGTGGGCCTATTTCTAAATGTGTCAGGAGTGGGGCTATTAACTAGGCTATATGAGATGGGAGATGATTCCACTCTTGGATGCTGCGGAGAAAGAATGATGAGTGCCTGAAAATATCAATGGTTGTCTGATATGTATGGTATTTAGAGGCTGTAGAATTTTTGTAATATTTTGTGCTATACTATACTGTACCTTACAACTATTCTTTTATTTCTCAGCAGTATTGTGTTTGCTGTGGCTCAATGGAAAGAGCTTCAATATGATTCAACATTTAAAGTAATATACCATGGGTGTGCTTGTTTGATTTCAGACCATAATGGAAGTCTTGTGCTCTATAGCCTTATAGTCGTTCCAATCTAGGGCAGTACAGAATTCATCATAAGTGAAAAGTTTAATCTCATGAAAATAATTCGTAAGGTTTATTTTATCCCTTCTGCTTTATCATTATGTCTAGTTATATTACACTACAATGGTATACTGATAGAGACACTAATCATATTGACAGGACCGTGGAAGATGTACAGAAATTGATCCACCATGCAAAGTTGACAGAGGATGAGTTGCTGCCTGTAACCCAGACACTGGAATTTAGCCCAGAATATGGAGAGGCAAGCCAGGAGATGGTGATGATGGAGGTGGACCCAACACTCCTCAGCACTATGAAGCAAGGAGACAGGTAAGACATTGACCTGTAGTGTTAAGACAGGGGTCACCTTACTAGAGTACCGTATATTTGAAAAATATTACACTTTAAATACCTCATTCAGCATGATATGAATATTAATTTATTGCAACATTAAAAGCTGAAGTACCGGTAATCCACTATTAATCTCAATTGAATTAATTATAAAAAATCATAATTCTTTTCCAAATCATCCACTGATAATACAAAAACTCAGTTAAATATGATGCCATCTTCTATGATACAGTCAGCATAGATTATACTGTATTGTATTGTATATTCTGCAGTATTGTGTTGAGGGGTGATCCAGAGGCAGGAGTAGTTCTATGCACTAACAACAAAACATATGAAGTAAGTTTAGGAAGCCTCAGTTATGGTGTTACTGTGTTGTGTGTGTATTTTGTAGTTGACCTCATAATTACAGATGTACAGTCAACCTCAGGAAAAACAATACACCTATATTTTTTGTGTGGGTGAAAATATCTGGGAATTCTGTCCCTGCAGAAGTGACTGAATAATGAAAAAGACAAGATTTCCAATTTATGTTCTAATGTTACTTATACACCGGTGCACATTTTTAATGAATGTTTTACTCTTGCTTTATTTTTATAAACCAAGTAATATAATATATATAACCCATGGAAATAAAAACTTGTTACCAAATGGGATTGTAATTTTTGTATGGGTCCCTCCCCCTCCCCTATCTTTGCACTTAGGGCAAAAAAAAAAAAAAGAAATTAGAGTAAGTGAGAGGGAGAGAGTGCAAATAAAGGAGGGGACTTTTGCTTTCCACTCCTTATTTTTTTCAAAGCCTGTTCCTGTTTCATTTCTTTTGTTTTATTTATTTTGATGCTGTTTAGCAGCACAGTAACTGTTTTTTCTTTTTCCCTAACCATACATATTTTTTCATATGTACACACACACACACACACACACTTATACGAGCAGTCACAAGAACTACAGTATGTCACAGTTCAGTAAGATTGAACCTTTTTACAGTAGCCTAAATTAAATCTTATAATTTTTTCAGGTGAGAGAAGCTGAAACCTCCAATTCCCTTGTACTGGTTCCTCAGTTAGCCTTGCCCAGTAAGGATTCAACTGGTGAACGCACTTTGGAAAACTGTCAAGTAAGGGTTATGTTTTGTGGATTTACATGTTGAAAGTCTTTACTCTGTGATTTGAGTTAGTCAGGCTTTGTACTAGATTGGATTAAGTTAATATCTGGATCATTTTTCATTTGTAGCTTAGATCTTTGTGATAATGAGGTGAGACATTGCTAGATTCTTTGACAATATTTGTCTCATGGTACAGTTTATACTGTAGGTACCAGTAAGGGAACAGAAATTCCTGTATATAAAATTACGGAAGTTGATGATAACAGACAGTGGTTTTATGTTCTGTTCATATGAATATTTTTGAATGTAATGTACAATATTTGTGTTAGGTATGCAGCATCCACTACAAATACCTGGAGTTACGTCCATGCAAGCCACGGGTAGAAAAATTACAACAAGTTTTAGAAGAACATCCTTACAGTGGACCACAAGAGGATGACCTCACTGATACCAGCAAAGGCAAAAAGTGAGCTACCGGTACAGTACTTTATTACTCTCTCAACCTACTATTCAATTTTTATACCTGTTCATTTACCATATCTTGTCATGCTAATGGATTACCATGGTATAACTTTCATGAATAAGGACTAAGATTATTCTGAGGAAACTATTTCAGCTTGCTTGCTATTTCTGGGGACAACTAGGAAAGAAGGGAGGGGAGTAGCTGGGGTTGGGTACTGTGAGGTTTGTGGATTGACAAGGAGTTAGATAGGGAGGGAGTGGGACCTTACCCTCCCTCAGCCTTCCTATTGCTTACCTTACTTTGTCCTCCCTATATTTTTATGTATAGCTGACAGCCTATATCCTTGCAAATCATCACAAAATATACATGCACTGGGAGTCTGTAGGTATGTCTTGAAGTTTTTCACAGAGATGATTTCAGAACTTTATTAATTCATCTTCAGCTCACTTATCGAAGTTTCTCGGTTACAGTACAGTACAGTACAGTACTGTACTTGTTTTTGCTAACCATTCTAGTGTTTCAATTACCACTGTGTCACAAAGTATAAATGTTATAATTGCATTCCTGCAGATATGCTTGGAATGACTTGCTAAACAGAGTACAGTGCAGTGAAGAAGAACTAGACCAGGCCCTTCGGGATCTTGAGGCATATCATATATATGGTAAGGTATTGTCTTTTTAGTGCAGTAATGTATATATCATATTACATCATAGTATGTAGCATAGGGAAGGGTATACAAATGATTTTCTTATTTTATGTACTGATCTCTTGTATTTCAAAGTTCACATTGTTGATTTTCAGGTTTTATGAAGTACAGATGCTTTATATTTTTATATAAATATCTTTATATTTTAGCCACTGAGGATGACATTGTGAACCTGTAAAAACCTTTGATCCCACCATTAAAGATGCTATTCGAAACCTCTTTCAAGTACAGTACACCCCTATTTTTTATTTTCTATAAATACGAAGCATGCAAAAGACATACAGCTGTATAATGAACTGTTGTGTAGAATACGGTATGATATAATATATCTCGTAAGTGAAAAGTATACTGGCGAGAAAATGGAGCAAAGGAATGTCAAGCCTGGAAAATTTTAAATTAAAGAGTGCAACTTTTGGACACTAATGTAAGGTGTATGCATAACCTAGAAACTTGGAAATAAGCTTAAGAACTCATCATGTGTATGTGGACTGGACACAATATAGTTATATGAGATGAAGGAAGACTAGAGACAAAAAACAAGAAAATATTATGGTCTCACACAGCAATGGGGAATATTTGAAGATACTGTACCTTCTTCATAATTCTATCACCACTCATTAAAATGTACAATTTTTTTATAGCATTTGATATTGTTGAACTTAAATATACTACTGTACAGTATATTGTATTGTGTGTGTGGGAGCTGTAATTTTTACATCTAAGATTAACTATTTATTTCCCCCCCCCCCAGGTTTTTGGCAAATATTGGAGTTTGACTATCGATTTAAGGTTGTTTCCCATATCTTACAACTGATAGAAACTAAATCTTGGGCCCTAGACTGTGTGCCCTACAAGGAATCTGTTGAAATTCTAAGTGAACTAGAGCCTCGAGCAGTTATGGTTCAGTGTTTTGAGTATTATTTGGCTCCAACGGACAATGAGAATGAGTCGGGTAAGTGTGCAACATGATAAGTTATATAATGGGATAGTATATTTCATTTTTTAACCTGTGTTCTTTTCTCTTAGGCAAAAGTTGTCATTTGTTTTGACCACTGCACTTTTACTATATGTTTCTTCTGTTGTTAAAGACATTTTCAGATAATATAAAATTGTATATTTTGAAATTTGATCATAATACTCATCACCATAGTTGTTGTACATAGACCTATTGCTCAGTATATATTATGCTGTTTGAAATGAAGGTAAACATTGACATTTTCAGGTGATGCTCTGTATACTCTGCAAGACGATAAAATATGTCGTCTCTGTGCCGAAGTTCTCCTTAAATCAGCTGACAAGTATAACTTAAATGAATTTCTCAGCATATGGCAACAGAGTGTCCCAGAAGGTATGTTTATGTTTTCATTTACATACAGTACTGTAGTTTATATTTTAATCAAGAACATAAATTATGCAGATATATCTCTTTCCGGGTGTTCAGGAAATTAAAAACATAATTTGTGAAGCAAACATTCATACTTTTGAAGCTTCATAGAGGCTTGTAGTATTAATTAAACTGTATATTATGGTATACTGTATATTGGTAATATGTATATTTACTGCTGTACTTTTTCTAAAGCATTTTGCTGGAACAGATTAAAAGTATGATATATTTCACTTCTTTCAGTTACAGTGTATGTTAGTTTTTCTAAGAGATAATTGATCTCTTCATTTAGTAGTAAAATTGATAGAAATGCATTTTAGTTTAAGTTTATGTGTATTTAAGAGAGACTATTCCTTATGAAAATTTGCATCATGTCAGATCTGAAGGATTAACTGTAATATGATGCAGCTATGGCCATGTGACCTGTTATGTGTAAGATTAATCAGAATTTTCACTGTAAGGACCCTTTTTTCTGGTATGTATAGTATAAATGTAGTACAGTACAGTAGTATTTAATGTCTCTGATATTGTAATACTGTACTATAAAAATTGATAAATTACCTTTGACAGGGTTGACTACAAATATGAGTCAGTTGGAAGGACTAGCACTGGTGGACAGATCAGGCTCAGCAGATGCCATTTCATACTTCCCAGTCTCCAGTCTTCCATCAGGGATTCAGGAAAGATTCAATTGTCTATTTGAAACCCGGGAAAAGTGGTCCATTGAAGAAATCAGACCCTATATAATGTAAGTAGAATTATATGTCATGTACAGTACACTGGTATTTCATAGCTTGTGGCAATATAATAACAAGTACAGATCCTTCATTTTACAGTTTAAAGCTGTATCATATCAAAGTAAGGGAGATTGTAAAACATTTTGTGCAAGTAGACTGCAATTATAGTCCAGTAATTTACATCAGCAAAGGTACCAGTAATTATGTGAATGTTAATTGATACTTTTCCCATGTAGATTCCAATTCTGTAACATGCTGAAATGGTTTAATTTTACCCAATTTTAGATTTTTATTATTTTTCATAGTTTGGATGGATTATTTATTGATATTTTTTTAAACTGACAAACTACTTCAAACTCCAAGTTAAACAGTGTTAGATTATAGGGAGTTTACTGTAGTACATCTTTACACATAATATGATAGCACCCAGGCATGGTATCTACATACAGGCCCTCTTTGCAGACAAACAACAAAACTTTAAAAGGGAAGGTGCAATATTTTGATAATACTGTCTATGAAAATTTCTAATTTCCAAAAATCCAAATACTGTAATGTATTGTAATTTCCTCATGAAATTTCTAACTGATGATACTGTAATGAAAAACTGCTCTTCAAAACTGAATATTATTGATGTTAATTGATGGCAATTTAAACACTACCATGTTTTACAGGGATTTGACAGGAGAGAAGACCCCAGTAAATGCTCTTCTGACCAAATATGCCAGAGCCTCCACATCTAATGGAATTAAATATTACTCTGGACGGCATGCAAGATGAACCCTTTTTTTTCATCTTTTGTGTGTGTCATTTGGCACACTGTACATGAGGTACCCTTTTAAATCTTTTTTATTATTTACAGAGTTAAAATGAAATTAAGTATAGAAGGTGCCGCACCATTAGTGTCTGAGAACAGACCTGTGATACGATTGATATACTCACTGGTAGCCTTGGTGATGATTAATTGTGGATATAATGCTTTGATTAGAATGCTTCCTACAATGGCAAGCGTGATGTGTGTGAGCAACTCTTCACTTAGCTGGCAGGAAAAGGTTATCATGGTGGTCACTCATTAAAGGTTGTACAGTAGTTCTTTGCTCAGCTGGCAGGAAAATAATTGTCCTGTAGGATAGTGGATAGCACACTTGCCTCAAACCAAGAGATCCGGAGGGCTTGTCTCCCATGTGGGACGAGTTGAAGTATGTTGAATTTGAAACTCTTATAATTATTCGTGATATTTCTTAACTTGTAATTGACCTCAATTGCACAAAGCCTTTGTGCACTAAATTCCGTCAGGTAATATTAGCCCTACATAAGTACAGTACTAGAAGAACATAAGTAGAAACTTTTTAAAATAGGTGATGTACTGAAAGTAGACATACAAGCCAGACTATTTATTTAGCAATCCTACAAGATGCCAATAGTAGGAAAAGATTTTTTAATCTATTCAAATGGCACATCTAGTATATATTTATATATGTATATATTTCACACAAGCAATTACAATACTGTTTTGTACTACAACAGGAGCCTGGCATGACATAATGACAACTGTTACCTTACCTTTATAAAATTTTAATATAAAGTACTAGTTTTTTAAGAGATCCAGTTAGCTCTTTACATAAACCCTCTACCTCTTGATTACTTTCTAGTACAGTGAATGATGACATATGTGGTACTAGATATCAAAAGTCACATATTAGTGATAATAATCAGATATGTAATTCTGTACAAAATAAATACTGTATTTAACTTTATAATTATGTACCAAAAAGGTAGTATGTGAAAGATGTTCTTCAGCAGCAAGGTATAGTAAAGTACCTATTTACCTTTAGTTGTCATATCAGGCTTCTGTACGAGTTACATCACATATGTTGCATTATCCTTGAAAACCTAGTACCTGGATTCCTTTACACCTGAATGAGAGGCAGATGCTATAAGTAAAAGTTCCATAGAGTAGCCTGTAATATAAAGTAAAGCAATACATCCTCTGCCCAGTGTATCACAATATTATATATATACTATTAAAATGAGAATCGAAAATGGACCAGAAAGTTACCAAGATTATGTACTTTGAAAATATAGAGGATTATATATCACTATGAATAGATACAATACTGTTCTCTAATACTCTACAGGTTAAGGCAAGAAGAATGTACAGGAATGGCTATATATATTTTAATGGACCAGTCACCTCATGAATATTAAATCACTCTGGGAAACCATATCCTGACATCACAGTTTAAAAGTGGCAATCACACATTATTGAATTACATAATTATGAACTCCAAAACTGTAAAATAACCCTCTCAGTCTCACACATACCCTCATAGTATCAGGATAATACTTCCTACCGAAACATTTGAAAGAAAAAACCCACGAAATCCTGCAGAACTGTAAGAGTTGTCATTCCCAATCAAACCCATATACATGCTATGATTATGAGTCAAGTTACAAATTTATTAACTCTGAAAAACCCACTGCTGTATATGGACTTGACTATCATTTTTCTGTTGTATTCATAACTTTGTCACTCCTATATGAAGATAAAGCCAGAGTATATACCCTCTTTTCATGTACTATACTTATTTGACTATTAATGTTTTTTCCTCTGTTCTTTCAACAATATTGCACTGTTGCTTTTGTTGCCTAGTACTACATTACTTTTTATTGCCATCTTTGAGTCAACACCACAACTTTGCAGTTTCATATGTGCTCTCTAAAATATCGCATCATAATATTTCTCAAATAATTTAAGTTAAGCACCATTAGTTATTTTTACTGATTAAATCAAACTATTCATACCTTAAAAATGTACAATTTCACAGTATCTATATGAATGAGGGATTGAATTTTGCCTCAACTAATACATAACAGTGTCACATCTTATAAGATCAAATGTAAGGAATGAAAGGGTTAAATATCACATATTTGATCATTAAACACTTATAGTTTTAGTGCATATTAAACAACTCTTAAATGTCACACAGATTAAATGAAGACACACTCACACACATACTGCATTTGTTTTCAACCAACAGTTAATAAAAAGAAAACTGTACAGTATGACTTTTCAGGCATTTTATTATGAAAGTGTAACATTTTATAGCAATGATAATTTTTTTTTTAATGTTGCACTTTCCCACATGTTCCTCATTACCAAGGTGTTTATCAAATTTTTATAGAAACCTTTTGAAAGAAATACAATGAAGTAAGTTCTTGTTCAAACATTGCTTTGAGTCTTGGGTCAATCGTTGGAAACAATAATTTTGATTTAAAAAAACAGGCATAATTACTTCTTATAATGACAACCCCAATATTATTCCATCCCAATCGTTGTCTTATAAAAAAAATAAAAAAATTCCAATTTCAATAATATCCACATCCTGCAAAGCTAGATGAGTGTGTCTGGAAGGTTGACCTTAGTGGGGAGTGGTGGAGCCTGCTGGTTGCCGTCATAGTCCTCTTCCTCGGTAAGGCTGAGCTTGGTTAGGTCTTCTGGTCGCACCAATTTAACAGGCAGGGGTAGGGGGTCAGCTTGAATACTCAGTCCTTCCTATGGTTTTATAGAACAAGTTACATCATTAATGTATTGAATATGTTAAATCTTACAATAATGATCATGTATCATAAAGCAAGGAAAATATGAAATGCATTTATCCTGTACTAGTGAAGTAAAATTCATGTTAAATACAAGTTTTTCTTGACTTTTACATCTGACTTTTCTATCTGAAGCAACAGTAACCTGAAAAAGATTTGTTACATCTTTAAGTTTTAAACACATTGCTACAATGAGAATTCAACTGAAAGATAACGATACCACGTACCCCATATACCTTTGACTTGCGTGGAACAAAGGTAATGCAAATAGAGTAGATGAGGAGGGTTGTGACAAACGACAAGGCCAGTACTCCGAGTAGAACAATGTGTGGCTTGGGGATGTAGCTTCCAGGTTCCAAATAGGTAACAGTTGGTTGGTCTGGTCTAGCCTCACTGAGGGCCACTGTAAAAGAAAAAAAAAATCTACATCATATAAAATAATAGTATAAGCAATTAGGACTTCCACAATAGAAGAATAAATCAATAAAATCTTTACAGAAAACTTCTAACATTATCTGAGGTATATTGGTGGTCTGATTATAAAGTCATATTAAACAACACTATGGATAGGGAATACACAAAAGAAAGAAACTTTGGCACCCAGCTAAGAGGGCATATCCTTAATTTTCCTACACACTACAAAAAGATTCCTGTGCTTACAGTTTCGGGACTTTTCCTGTGCTTCCTCCACACTGGGTATTTTCTCAGCTCCTGGCACGACTTCCATGATAATCTGTGGCGCAGATTCCACAGCAACAATCTGACTGTCATCACTGACAAAGTATGTGACAAGTGATGAACGCACAATATGTATTGCCCCAATGAATGAGGAGTATACTGAGCGAACTTGCATCAAAGGGCTCAGTAAGTGCATGGAAGGGCCATCATCTTCACCCTGCAATGATTAATATGAATAATTAGATATCCTAGGTTCATTTATGACAATTTTATAAAAACAAAGAGTATGAGACACCAAAATGTTCAAAAAATATAATGGAAATATCAGGAGCTATAAAGCTGGATAGCAATCAGGTCCGATATGTATTAAATAATTTATTCTGAATATCAGCCATACCCATATACTGTATCAAGAAATACTGTACATTGGTTAGGGGAAAATCTTTACCCAGAAAATAAAACTGCATGAGGAGTTGTGGTCATTCCTGGAATACAGTTAAATGCTAGATGTCAGAAAATCCTTGTGCTCTTCCATAATTTCCAGAACTTTTTTCAATTCTTGCTCTAGGTTCAAGTACCATTAATGTGAGATGCTAGCTGTTCAGATAACACTAATAAATCTGGGATGGTTGATATTCTAACCCTTTCAGTAAACCAACAACAACCTTCTCTCAAAAATGAAAAGAAGGAAGGTCAATTAAGCTTTTGCCATTATGACTGATAATAGGTCAGTTCTAATCTTTTACACACAACAGTTGGGACTCTTTATACTGGGGCAAGTCTCACTCCAAAAAATACGTTTTATAATATGTATTCAGTATAATGCACTTACTTTCTTCTTTTGTTGTTCAGCTGTTGTACTTTGAGACTCGCAGCCATATTTGCAAGCAACAGTGTTATGGGAAGTTTCATTGTATGCTTCGACACAAGCTGTTAATGACATGAATATTCACAACATTCAATATACAGAACAAGCAGTTAGAACAACCTGTCTTTAACATTAATATAATGCATGATAATAACTTATAAATTCAAAAGAATAAATACAGTATATTGCAATTTTAAGTGATTTACAATATATACAAGATATTTATCCCATGCATTTATTGTAGTAATATTCTTAATTGATAAAACTATTATTCTTCATGGAATACAGACAGTGTAAAAGTTATATAAAAAAAGTGATAGATGAGAGTACTGAATTTGTTAATATAATATTACTGAGAACTGTATAAATTAGTAAAGTACTGTACATCATACTGGTTTAGAAAGTACAGTAGCCCTTGGAATTCTAGTGAATCTGAACACCTACACACTCCTGCCAGAAATCAATTCGGTGACAAAGTGGGTCAACAGTCATGCACGCATTATGGTTAAAAGATATACTGTATAATGAGAGCATAGGATAAAAAAAAGGGAGTACAGTATGTGTATTTGAGTAAACGCTAAGTACAGCAATTATCTCGGAAAGTAGGAATTAAGAGTATAACGAGATGAATAAGACCAGGATGTATAGTACTGTACAAAAATTTGGTCATGTTTTTACCATCATCACAAGCTTTCTTGACTGGGTTAGCATCACTTCCGTCCACAGCATTTCCATGCTTGGGTTCACCTATGTTGAGAAATTTACTGATGGTGTAGAAGCGACAGCCTCGGTTGCAAGCGTCATTGTCATCAACCTGTGAAATGTATAATCATATTTCTCACTCTATATACCCTAAGTTATGGGGCCTAAAATGTTCATAACAGTAATTAGAGATAAACTTAAAGATTAGCCACAGTAGTAGAAAATTCAATATATTCCTATTGTTTTTTGCATAATCCACTATTCTTTATAAAAATATAAAGGCGACAGTGCATCATGACCATGGATGAACAAAGCCCAAGAAGCGGGCAAGGGTTGGCAAGTTACTATATTAATATATAATGAAATGCCATCAAAATACAAGCGGAACTCTTGGTAAGACTTATAATTTAAATTTCCCAGTGGGATACACTATACCAGAGTCTGACTAGTTGATCATCCTTAGTAATTTTATCACAATTTAAAAGATTATCCTAAATATTCTTGTTCTATTTTCAATCAACTCTCACTTTCTAACTTACCTGTTATAATATTATCATCAGTGGCAATTAAACATTCACACCTAATCCTATAACTGAAGTAGTCACACTGTTTAGTGTTTACGCATTTAACCATGGAATATAATAAAAATGTTATGTAATATATGAATGGTTGTGTGGGGTGTGTTCCTTTAGTTTTAGTTCGTACTTTAATAGTGTACAAAAACTTTAGATCGTACTATAATATTGAATCAATAATATGGTAACAGCTGGGCTTTAATTAAATAGGCCTAAGTTAACATAATTCGAACAAGGTAAACAGGTGAAAAAAAAAAAGACTCGCTCACCTCAAGTCGTAACTTAGCTACTATAATGGTCGAGGTCAGTCAATATATTCCACCGTTTTCTCCTCTTATATTTACATTTGAAATACTCTCACTCCTCCATACTTACTCTCCCTTCCATACCATACTTACATGAGTAGAATTAGTCAAGATGGAAAGCAAACAGGTGAAAAAACGGTACCGACAAAACTCTCGCTCACCTCCCAGTCCTACTATAATGGTCGAGGTCAGTCCATTTATTTCACAGTTTTTTCCTCCTATACTTACATTTGGGTTGGTGTGGGGAGAGTAGGACTTGGTGCAGTATTCCTCACATGGTTTCACGTCACCTAGAATGTTATCGAAGGTTTCAGAAGCCCGTGAGGATGAAAATACTGCACAACTCACGACTGCCCACCATAGCAACGCCATTGTCACCACTCGTTCTTTTACTTGTGTTTCAATCTATGGTGATGACTCTGACTTTGGTTCCAGTAATGTCTTCTTTTTGTCTTGTTTATTCAGTACATCGGCCAATCTGGAATACTCATTAGCATATTTATATTAAACTTAACAATTCTATACCATATACACTATTCTACACGGAGTTTGATGTGATCGAGATATATTTATTAGTGAAAATGACAGTGCGACCGAACACAACTGACAGTGATAACCAATGGGAGGAAACCTGTATGTAGGAAATATTCACAGAAACATATGATTGCTGACGTTGTTATAATATGATATTGTGTAACTTCATGTCATCTGTTACACTTGTCTCTACGTCATGAAGTTGTTTTACTTGTTGTTGTTTGTTGTCGTTGTGTCTGTTTTATGTAAGCACCAACAATAACACAAGTAAATAATAAATATCGATGCGCCTTTCACTTTTCTCGTTTGTTTGTTTGGTTTGTTTAGTTGTAATCTAAACGAGATGGCATGGTAACGGTACGACGACTCTTTTTTTCTCTGTTATTTGTCTCAAGACCAATGGAATACTAGAGTCTATTGGTGTTGATTTGCCTATAACACGCCATTGTCAACACTACGAATGTTCATGCATACTGCCCAAGATTCCATGCAGCCAAGGCACTGAACAAGTATCCAGCCAGTGTCAACCACGTATAATTATTATGTCCTATTCCTATCCTTAATGGTCAGGGACAACTATATATGCCTACATTGACTCTTCCTGAAGGAGAAGTTTTGCGCAGTGGCAGTATCGTAACTAATGAGGTATGAGGTGCAGACATTACGCACTGGTTACAGTCAAGATTTGAGAAGTTATTTACAAAGCACGTCGGTCACCTACCCCTCCACAGGAAGGGTAGAGTGAACCCCACTTAATGCTGGGATCACACATATGCGATCTAGCCTCTGCGACTATCTGCGATGACGGGACTGCCAAAATTTGTGTAATCGCAGTTTACAAATCCCAACGGTATCGCAGATAGTCGCAGGTGATCGCATTAACTTCGTGCGACTCGGGATGTGGCTGCGATCATGTTCCTTCCAGCAAAAGGATAGGTGCTAATACTTTCACCTCTGTAGACCAGCAGCTAGGACTGGTAGCCTACAGTATAAGCTCCAGTAGTTACAGAAAGCAATGAAGTGGAAGGTTCAATGTAGCAATTACAGAAAGTAATGAAGTGGAAGGTTCAATGTAGCAGAATATAAATTTCCCCATCTTTCCTCCTATATTTGCCTATGACATCAAAGTTTATTTAATGTTGAAGATGTAGGCTTGGCACAACAAGCAGAAATGCTTATAAAAACTGACAAAAAATGTATCACTGACACAAACAATAATGCATCGTGTATTTTACCGTCATCAGCTTGCAAGGTAGATGAGGTCTCAGTGAAACACGTCTCATTGACACCAATATCGTATTTATTGCATTACAGTGTATTGGTTCATTGAATAATAGAATGGAGTCAAAACAAGTCAAACAGACCAGGCAATAGCAACAGTAATACATTCTCTATCACTTAATTTGCTAATAGTATCAACTCAAAATTATCTCAGTACTGTAGTATCAACTCGATATCCACATCAAAATCTACACAATATCTCTGTTTTAATAATCTTACTCATTCATTTGCTACTAGTTTGAGACTTTGTTACTTACGTATTCTGGGTTGTATAATATCCCAGTCACACTCATCACACTCCTACACCAGCCAGTATCTCTTCCTCACTGCCTGTTCTGTCACTACTGGGTGGCAGGTGCTCTGCTCCAGCTTCACATCTGTTCTTGGTTAATTGGCAAACACAACAAGTCCTTCTCGCTCACTTTCTTCATGTACAGTATATCATGTCCAAAACACTAAATATAATTTCTAAACTATGTGCCATAGAGTCAATAAAACCACTGTTTACCCATACCACATAGCTACAACATTACATATTATAAAATTATTGCCAGGGGTGGTAATCATGAATGTGCAGAATTAAATACAATACAGAATACAGTAAAGAAACCAATGAATGTGCCACTATCTGAATGTCTCCAAACACTAATGTATCATATTCTATGTATGATCTATTGATGATATAATACAATACCATTTTCCATCCCATTAATCCTTTCCTCCAAGGTTCAACAGGCACTGTGCCAAACACTCTCGTCAGTATTGCATACCGGTACTGTATTATATAATATGTATTAAAAGCCGTACATGACAAATTTGCAACTAGTGTATATACAGTAATGACTAATAAAATAGTTATGTAAAAATTTAATGGCAAAACCACTAAAGAGGGACCATAAACTAATAATGGTGATATTTTCATACAATTATCTCTAACACATAAAGTTTTGTATACTCTCACCACTTAAGTTCATTATACAGCTATACTATATATAATTGGAAAGTAGGGTCAGTTGAAGAGTGGAATGTGATGGGCTCAACAGGACTGGAGGGGCATCAAAACCCATCTATGAAGTTACAAATACTGTACATTAAAATAGGCAAGTATGTTACCTTATTAAGAGGAGAAACTCTTTCGGGGATATTGGAGATTAAGTTCCTCCTAACTATGCCAGAAAACAAATGATGTCAAGTTGATTAATAGGGGGTCTGTTTCATGGCTTGGTTTGGAGGAATCTGTAGCCTTTCTATTTTCCCAAAGAAGTTTTTGTAATGATTACTGTCAGTCATATCCCACAACTGTAATTAATAGTTATTGTAATACTGTACTGTATTATCTAACAACTTTTACATTTCCCCTCAAACAATTCCAGGTACATTTTCTGTTGTAAGCAAGCTTTCCTGATATACAAAGGTTAAATTGTTGAAGTCTTAGATAACATAGGTAGATTAACAATAGATAGATAAAATATCACAGAGAAACTGCCGTCTTCAAGGATTAATAAATCTTACAATCTCTCAGTAATAACTTCTTTGATGATGTTGTGCAGCTCAAACTTCTTTCCTGAACACTCCCCAGCCCAGTCATCAGAGTTGAGACTCCACGCCATAACCCCTGCGTACCCATTGTCTCTTATCCACTTGGCCTGTTGGTAGTTAAACAGTTTTTGTGGAAATCAATTGGACTAATGTACACTATAATAATATTAGTTCACCAACCACCTGTGTGTGTGTGTGTTTGTCAGATGTGTCGACCAATGTGTTTTTGGTGGTCGGTTTTGTATACATACAGTACATTCATTATATCGCAAATATAATGAGTAAATTTGTATGTGAAATGTTTAATAGTGCTTAATTGGTGAGTCAAAGTTATTTTTGTAATTTTCCCCATAAGAAGTTGTATTCAAATCTCGCCATAATATTTTGGTCCCTATTAGTGGCAAGATGTGAGACTTTACTGTACATAGATTGATAGACAATGTACCACAGTTAGTATATCTGTTTCATATGAAAGATCATATAGCTCTAGTAAATTTCTTACTTTTTGCTCGATGCTGTCACTGTCCTCATATGACACCCAGTCTCGTCCTCTCCAGGCAAAGGGAACTTTGCTCTCTGAATCCATATGATGTTCAGCTCCTTCCTTGATAAAGAAATAAGCTTGTGGGTACGACAGAGCTCCATTATACATGCCTTTTCCTACTGCAAGTGATCCAACACTGTGCCAAGCTTGGTTGAGCAACCTGAAAATTATTTTCATGTAAAATATAATTACATTATCAATAAAGATATTTATGATACAGACGCAATCCTTCTGTAAGACAACGACAGTTATATTTTGATTTAACGAACTAGAGTAAGTCATTCCATGAACTGCAAGCTCTATTACTCCTCCTCTTCTCTATTATGCACAACTTATTTTGCTTCAACAAGCAATAGACATTTATTACCTTTACAAGGATAAAACCACCAGTCAAAAACTCCTCCCTGCAAGATGAAGAGATTACAAAGATGTATGGGAGTGAAGTTCAGACCCCCAATGTGTGACAGACTACCGGTCAGATGGTGAACAGGGTGGAGGAGTGTGTGAGGCTGAGCCATAGATTCTAAGGCTCTGGCGTGAGGGAGAGGAGTGCGTGAAGGGAGTGCTGGAACAATGAGATCTGGAAACTCTTCTGCCATGGCCACCCACTAGCAGGGTATTCTCAGAGGGAGCGAGGCATCAGAGCCCTAAATAGATTGATTTTAAACCAGTTTCTGTTACTTTAAATTCAGCAGGATGTTTTTACAGATTCACGCATAGAAAGAAAAATGGCAGTGGGCAGGATGAAAACACAGTTCCAGCAGCTTATCCCAACCTTACCACAGAGATTTGTCCCATATGATTTAGCCCTCCAGAGTCCAAAACTAGTTTCATATTGCCACTGTATCAACTTCTACACCATCCCCTCTCATCTCCAACTCTATCTAGAGTTACATGTACAAAATTTTGCCTCATCACTCAATCTTCCACTTAAGCATCCTGTTGCACCCTACTGGTAAAGCTACAACCATGACTACATTTTGCTATCTTTTGTTGTTTAACATTTCATTGCACCTCATTCCAATTATTTTGTAAACAATGCACACTCCAACATACATTTTTACCTATACATTAAGTGGGGTAATACATTATGGCTTCTATTATGATAATGTTTCAGAGTTTGAGAAGTCTTCCATACCTTTACTATAGAAATTTAAGAAAAATAATAAATGAACTTGAATGCAGAACATTACAATTCTGTATTCATACTTCCAGGTTCGACCATAAGTTGGCACACCGATGACCAGCTTGTCCTTTGGCATTCCCTTCTTGATCCAGTTTTTTGCACACCACTCAATGTTCCTTGTAGAAAAACAACCTATTTCAGAGCTACGCCTGGCTAGTGGAGCATTGTATCCAGTAAAAGGAGATAATAGCGAGAAGAAATGGAAGTCATAGCCCATCATAGACACAAAGTCAACATACCTGTGGGAAAAGAAAGATAATATATTTAAACAGAGCACTGTATCACATTGTACACAGAGACAAGGTCTGGAACCCAGGCCAGTTTGTCAGAATTTGTGAAAGCAAGCCTACCACACCACAAACCTGATGCCTTGCCTACTGCATCACAGTATTTCATAAAGAATAATGCAGAAGTTCCTTCCAGTCCAATGGTTGTATATATATCACTCATCAACAAGATTAACATCAATATATCAGCATGCATACAAGAAATAATATACAGTGCAGTATACAATATAGCATTTCTTACTTTGCTATTTTGTCCACTTCATAAGACCCTCGAACAATGGAGTTGGGAGAAGCAACAGCTAAAGTTAGCAGTAGAGGAGTTGTGGGTGAGGACTGTAAGACAACAATTATATTTCATGAGAATTATACGTTGACAAAATCATAATAATTTGAAATTTAGATCAACTTGAGATGTAAGGTGTACAATGATTAATTAAAAAGTAATGGACATGTTTGACTGATAATGAATGTGGTATTTCACTTCAATAAATTTTTATAACCAATGACATCAGGAGTACATGTACTGTTGTAGTAGGAAGCTAGTTTTTATGGCTGGTGAAAAATAATGTACCTTGATGATTATTAGGCATTATTGATTACCTCTAACATTTTAACTCAAGACTTTTTCCACCATCTACAATTTATTTCCATTTGTTGAAATTTATCTTCCACTGAGTCAGCAGTTCTATACAGTAATTACCCTTACATTTTATTATCTTACAATTTCAATTATCTATAACTCTTGATGATTAAAAATATCTGCATCTGCAAATACTGAAAATAAATATTTGTACAGTACATGTATTTGCAAATATTGAAAAATCAAACTCCAGTCCGCCTCCATTAACCCTTGGCACATTTCCATACAGAAGTACTGTATACTGTATTTGTATAAATATTACCACCCAAGTTTTCATCATTGTTACACTTTACCTTTAATTGACAATTTAATTGTTCAAGCAAGTTGGTGAACCATTGTTTCTCTCGACTGTCAGCCTTAGGCCATGGATATGCAGGAAATTCCCAGTCTAAGTCTATGCCATCAAATCCATAGGTCTGCAGAAACTTAACAGTATTCTTGGAGAAGCTGTTAGGGTAATTAAAAAATATATAATGTCTGACACATTACCATTTTCTCCTGGGATTTCACCAACAAAGTGTAGCTATTAAGTCAGAAGAGCCTCCAGGTAATTTTTATCATTAAATACATCTTTTAATCATTATTGTTGATCCATTTCTGGGCTCTACCATCCCCGAGACTGAATAAAAAAAGATTTCACCATCATCTCATGTTTCATTTATAGTAGATGATGAGTATTGTTAATTTTCGTCATATCTCCATTCAAATCTCTCCATTATGTTAAGACAATCCAAATTTTCCTTCAACTTACAATACTACAAGCTATAGTTTTTTTATTCAGCATTTCAATTACCTTTACATGATTTCATTGTACAAAGAAGGAAATTAATTCATGGTATTCAAAGCATTGTCGTACATCAAACTAGTACAGTATGTACTGTATGGAGGCCACAAGTAAAACCTTGCCAAATGAGGTGGAGAAGTTGTAGTTATTCTACCTTGGCCAGCCCTTAAGGGGAGTTTTCATGAGGGATTGAGAAGGTGACTATTAATATGAATGTATTTAAATATGAAAATTTACACACAACTTACCTGTCCACTGCCTTAGGGTCTCGTACAAGGTCAGAAAACCCTGAAGATGCTAAAGCTCCACCCACAGATAAGAGCACCTTCAGATTTGGGTTTTGCTTCTTCAGTGCTATGGCATCTTTGTAAACCTGTGTCAAATAAATACAGTACATGTACAGTATTATGATTATTTGTCCTGCACGAATACTGTATGTGAAATTAAGACAAAAAACATTACGTTGTACAGCATAATTTATATATTGGTAGTATGCCAGCATTTATACTTTGCTTTTCTGTAGCTGATGGTGAAATATCCTTATACTGTACAGTATCATCCTTATACTTTCTTGTATTCGAATGGTTGCTGTAAAACTTCCAAATTCTTATTAAAGGTGGTGAGCTTCCAGTAGTCATTTACATTACCAGCTGTGGATATTTACCATAGCTTGTTCATAAGATTACACCCTTATATCACTAACTACCAATGGGTCATAGATTGATTTGCAGATACTATACTGATATTATCTTTATACCTTGTTTTAAACATTACACTGTACACTTTCCAAAAAAATACAAAGGTGATAAATACTTTTTCTTGAACGACAATCACTTAGATTCTGTTACATCACTTCCAAGCTTAACTGTAAATTTAGTGATCAATACTTAAAAGGGAAATTATATTACCTCTACATCAGAAGCCTGAATAGGTCGTAGTTCATTTTCTTCAATTGTAGCAAATGCCACATTGATATGAGTGCATAGGAAAGGATCAATATCTTTGACCAAGAGCTGCCCGAGTGATTGATCGGCACTCTTCAATGGTATAGCATAATAGCCTACTTGGTGCATTGGTTGGAGGTTCATTTTTCAAGAGACAAAGAATCTTCTTCTTCTTCTTCTTAGGTATTTGTTGGGGCCTTTTAGGCTGTGATGTCACAGCCTCTAGTGCCCCGAAGGCGCTATGTGCGGTTTAGTTTTTTATATTCTGTGTAGTTATGATTTTTGTAGACATTTTCTGGTGTTTAATTAATGGCTTTGTAGGCTTGTCCAGGGTCAGGTGATCCACCCAAGAGGTCCCTTAGTAAAGGTCTGTGGATGCCAAGGATCTGGAGTGAGTGAAGGAGAGTAACACAGTGTGAGTGGTGATGAGGACAGTGCAGTAGGAGGCGTTCTGGAGTGTCTGGTTGTGTGGGGCACCAAGGGCGATGGGGGTCTGGTGTCTTCCCCAGGCGGTGAAGATGGGCGTTTAGACAAAGAATCTGTAATTTGAGAATATATTACATAAAGAAATTAATTTGATAAATTAACATAAGTAACAAGAGCATTCTTGAGACTGCAAGCCTCCACCAAAACTAACCAATGGATGAGACCCCTCCCCCAAAAAAATAAATAAATAATGCTTATGAAAGTCTAATTAGACCACAGTAGACTACCAGAACCTAACCTGGGCAAACTACCAGGACCTAACCTGGGCAAACTACTGGAAAAAAAACGGTGGTAAAATACAGGAAATGACTGGGGCAAGGAACTGTGACCAAGCTGGATCTGCCAACACTGCTACAGAACGATAATTCTTTCAACATAAACAGTGGATATACATAATTTTTATTATAGTGTCTTACACCTTATCACTTATCATCAACTTGATACAGGAAATCCGAAACAGTCAAGTTGAGGGAACTTGCGTCAACTACTCAACTCTAGTGCACAATCATTAATAATTCACGGTCGAGGGGGAAAATCTATCAAAAAATGTCGCAAGAAATGATTTCGGCGTTATTAATTTTATATCATATATCATTTAATATATATTTAATAATAATTTATTAATTACTGTCTCCGTTTCTTCTACAATTCACATTTCACAAATAAAAAAATATATAACTATCAAGAATACTGTTAACGAAAATGAATATTTTTATTGATTAATAAAATTAAATGAAAGAGTATTCCAAGACATATAAATTAACTGGGACATATATATAATATAAAATAAAGTAGTTGAAATAATTAAAGCCAATATTGTGTGTTTCGAATGAGGTGTCAGCTGTGTTTACATTCTCAGTGCCGTGCATGTGCTCATTTCTACACCTTTAAAATTAAGTAAGGATTATACTCTTTTAGGATGTAAATGTGCTGTCATAAGTTCCCTGATATACATACAATATATTTCTCTAGTTTTCTATAACCCATGGCTAATATTTTCCCCTCTGATGGTGTATTAACATTATTATTCAACGGCTTCATTATTTTCCCCAGTCAATGAAGTGATAAATGATAATTATTCGTATGTTAGTAGATATATTGTTAGTAAAGCAGATACGCTTGTTGCTTCAGTGTTTGAGATAGTCAAGCCTTTACTGTTTTGATTATGGACATCATATTAAACGGCTCTATTTGAAACAATGTTTTTTTGTCTTTTCACATAACTTGGGTTTCTTCTGTTACTGGTTATGTTGCATATATGAGAGTCAGTTGATTCTAAAGTAACATGTAATATTGGAAATTATACAAGGTCCAAAGTATTGTGTAATAATGTTATTAAACTTCATTTAGCAAAATGTATCCATTTAACATAAGTTATCTGATTCTGAAACTGATAATTCTGAATAAGAGTTCCACCTACATTTCCCCCAATCTTTTTTTTACCTTTTCATGCATATTTTTAATTGATCTAATAATTTTTTTACCATATTGGAAAATCATTTATTTGTACAGCCTTGGCCGTGATTAAGTATCCACCCACTGCCAGCCAATCCTGACATGTGGCACCATCACTACCGTGGATACGAAGGGTGAAGAAGGGCAACACTCATCAACCTGAGTTGGATCAGTTACTTGAGCCTGTGAGAAGGTGGTAGGAATACGCTGTTTCACTCATTCAACTCAGGATGATGAATCTTGCCCTGTTTCATCTCGTATCCACGGTAGTGATGGTGCCACATGTCGAGATTGGCTGATAAGGGGTGGATACTTACTTCAGACCGAGACTGTACCTATTCCCTAACTCTTAACAATCTTGGGGTAGAGTTTGGGATGGGAACCAGTCATTTTAGGTGGGGCAAATCACAATTTAGGAGATTTAGCTCTCGTATACTGTACAGTAGTAGTCATCATGATAATATGCTAAACATATATCAAGAATTGGAAAATCTAACTGAAGTTTGGCAAAACCTGGGTTGGGTTTTCCAATTTATATCAAAGATACAGACAGTACTTTGTAATAATTGGAAAACTCAAACCAATTTTTGCCCAAACTTGACTCGTGTTTTTCAATAAGTAATGAGTACAAAAGTTCAGATTAAGAAAACCCAAGCCAAGTTTTGAAATTAACTTTACCTGACCCAACCCAACCTAATCAGGACCTAACATGGGCAGACAACCAGGAATATCCACTGGGCTGGAAAATAATGGAGATTGAAAATAATTATTGTTGGGATTGTTGGGGTTTTTCATCTTATGGTTAACAACGAGGTGATGGTATCCCTCCTTTTATAGTCGGCTATAGGCATGCCAACAGCCAATACTTACTTACTTAGAATATACTGACAACTTAAAGTCTGAAAATAATGAATGTGTGAGGAAGTTGTTGTCAATCTTGAAAAACTGAAAATAAAATGTTGTCAATACAGATCAATCTTAGGGTACTGGTATATCAGTACTTTACAGTACTCAAGAGTCAACTGTACTTTATTGCTTTTCATGCTTTTTTTTTTTTTCTTTAATCAGTCCGTGTTCTTGGCAAAGGGACGTTTAGGCATATAAACTGCCATCTAGGGATAACTGATATCACATTTTAACATGATTATAAGAAAACACAGTAATACCTGCATATTTTTACTTTTATTTGTTTTAAGGAGAGATGAAACTTGTAGAGAATTGCACACGGTGAGAGGAATAATCATGATGGAAGAGGATTTACTGGCTCTGAGATGGAACAACCACCTTTCCACCTTCGCATCACTGCTCTCAGACCTTCGCCATGAGGTAGGCCCTTCATGTAATTGTATTCCTAGTTATGTAGACTAAGCTATCATAGGCTATCTTTAAACCAATGCCATTAGGTAACTAAATCATTGGCAGTGTATAAATTTAATTTTTGCTAATTTTCAAGGCCTATTATTTAATTCACTGTAGCTGTGTAGGCCACAGTATAATCCTGGAAACACTGACATGGATGGACCCAGCACTCAAAAATAGGTGCAGTGTAAATGAGCTGTTCGAGAGGAGCGAGTGGCTTGGCAAGATTGGACAGGGAGAGTAATGAGAATGTCTATGAAAAGTGGAGGGAGTTCCCAGAGGGAACAAGGCATCAAAGCTCTAATTAGATAGATAAAATATTAGATTTTACACATTCAGCTTGATGAGGAACACTTTTCCTGTGACAGTTCAAGAATTCAACTTACAATAGTTTTATTAAATTATCTTAGATGTAAGCTGTTGTGTTAGTGTTGCATGTGTTTAACCAACCATCTCTTTAGCTCTTCCTCAATCAGAGGTACTGTATTCTGCTGTACTGTATTTAATTTTGGATAATTTTGAAGCCCTGGTAACCAGTGTGTCTTTATTTCAGGAAACCTATTCCGATGTCACTATTGCCTGTGGTGGGAATTTATACCCCGCCCACAAATTTGTTTTGTCAGCCTGCAGCGAATACCTAAGAATGATGCTGTCAGCACACCCTAACAAGCATCCAATTCTCTATCTTAAGGTAAATGACACATTCTGTAGCCAGTTTGAAGTGTGATAGCAGTAACCTATGCATAATATCCAAGAAATGGTATGAATGAACATAACAAAAGTTGAGACTTACCGTTTGTGTAAAATTAGTAAATTTTATTGAAGAACTCATGTTTTCGGTATCAAAGAAGTTATATACAGTAATCCTAATTTGACTAGGTATTATATAAGATTCTGCACCTTCTTCCCAACCACATATACTGCTGGACTAATCACTAGAGTCATATACAGTAATGGTTTGAACACATCATTTCCTTCTAATCCCTCCCCAGCACTTTAACCACCATTCTTTAGTATTCCTCCATGTTACTTGAATCATCTAGTCAACCACTCACCACTTTCCTTTTGTTTTTCATCTCTTCAGCTTTCCTATCACACATATTTTAATACAGACCTTTATTCTTACCAAAACCACAAAATGGTCGGAGTATTAGAACATTTTCCTCACCACTTTAACATCCATACAATCTTTCTTTAACTTATCATTTATGCCTTTTATGGGTATGTATGGGTATTTGTTTTCCACTTTCATCACTCTTCTTCCACATATATACAGTATACCTGTGGATCATCTTATGCTTAAAGTCATTTGCTTGGAACAGTTCTCTCTCTACATACACATCACCAAAAACTAACTTCTCTTTAACTTTATCAAAGCCCAACCTTCCCATTCATATCACCCAACTGGACTATCATCATTCCACTTTTGAAGAGTCACAACCAGTCATTTAGCTCTTTCCAAAAACTTTCTCATCTTAGTAATTTCCATTTCAGTTTTGACTCATGCATACTTCACTATCCCAATAAAGTTTGTCATCCATACTATCCTTCTCCTTCATCCATGACCATCCACTTTCCAGTACGGTACATTTCCTCTTAGAAGAAGAAGTGTCTGATGTTAGAGAAAAATTCTAAAGTCATTAGTTATTACTTAAGGGTTTAAAATATTTTGCAACTTTCAGGATGTGCCAAAGGAGGACTTGGAAGCAATCTTGGACTACATGTATGCAGGGACAGTGAAGGTGGCTCATTCTGGTCTGGCTTCACTCTTGCACACTGCCGAGGGGCTCAAGGTTAAAGGACTCATCATATCTGAGTCCCTCCGTACTCCTCTCAATCGTGAGTTGTCCCAGAAGAAAACAAATACTGTACAAAACATGCATGCATCCGTATTAATTGGGTTCAGGTAAAACAACAATAATCTTGAATTTTGCTCTGCTTACCTGTACAGTACATGTTTATTGAATTATGATTGATAGTTTAAAGTTTAGTGCAATCTTCATAGAGTATTTCTGTTCTTGTTTATAGGCTGAAATATAATTAATAGAGTTTTATATGTACAGGTACAGTAAGTCCCTTTATCTAAATGGCAGGAGAATGAGTCACTTGAATTAGCAAAAAAATTGGAACAGAGACCATCCATGGTGGACTAGTGTTTGGAGAGCATCATCTTCCCTGCTTGCTTCACCCTGACATTGCTTGGGGTCTATTGGCTATCTATCTATAGCTCTGACGCCTCGTTCCCTCAGGGAACTCCCCCCAAGGGGGTGGCCACGGTCTATTGGCACCTTGTTTGAATTATTTTGAAAATTTGCCATCCACTTTAAAAAATTTGATTTGTATGATGAATCAAATTACAGTGCAAGGTATCGGTTTAACCACTTAGCCATGTGCCTTATCTACCGTAACAGCTCTGTCTTGTGGGCCTTTCTCCCACACCTGCGGTCACTTTGTAAACAACACAAGCAACCACTCGAAGCTACATAAATAAATTATACAGGATATTGACCTACAAACCTTTAGCTGTCTCCTGATGTACTTGTGAGGATGAAATGGACATCTGTAGGATGGATAGCTAGCTCAGAATGATCTCAACTCAAAATTCACTTTTACACTACAGTATTTACATTCTAAGTAAGTTTTCACATTAATATCTTTATAAAACATGTCATAATCACATTTTTCAGCACAACAATATGAAACATAATGTCACTTTAATTTTTACCTACATATATGGTAAGTACAGGAAAAACGGAGCTCTGGAAATACGTCCTTCCACCCTCACTGTTAGTTCAACACTGGCAGGACTCTGCAGGAGGTGGGTGGCTGGACTATGGCTACTCCCTACCAGCCCAAAATCAGTGTTGTCACCCGAGACAACCATGAACCATGTTATGGGGCACGCAATTTATAAAACTGCTTTCTATATATTTGTACCTTATTTTCAGATATTCAACAGCTGTACATGAAGAGGAAGTATGTTGATGAGGAAGACAACAGAAGCACATGCAGCAACTCCTCACAGAAGCACTCCAAGAGGTCCTCCAGGTGCTCATCCCCAGCAACAGCAGCTGTGGCATCACAACAGTTCCCAGAAAATACTACTGCCGAGGAACAACACCAGATGATGGAGGAAGATCCTGAACCAGTCAAAGAAAAGTCACAACAACAACAACATAAGGACACAGACGAATGTGTGAGAAAAATGCTTGATTTAAGGGGGTTCTTTGATTCAACACGCTATTGCACCTTTATGGAAAATAGGGAAAAGGTTTGTGTAGTTCATTTACATTTTACTAAATATATACATACCGGTACAAGCACTATAATTTTATTTGAGGCTTGCAATTTAAAATAAACTGAATTTTAGACACTAATGCCTTAGTTGCATAAATTCATTTGAGAAAGACATCAATTGTTTTCATTCTCAAATGAATCTTCAACTGAGATTTGTAAAGTTGTATTTTTGTTTGTTTAGAGGTGGAAGCAGAATTTCTCATTCGTCTGTCTTTTTAAAGCTTAATGCATTTATCCTCTAAAATGTACTCTGGAAAGTATGAGACAGTTGATGTGCTGATACTTGTACTGTACTTGACGTTAACTTTTGTATCCTTCTCCAATCAGGTTACATAAATGAATGGTAAGGTAACAATATTCCTGGCAACCCTTAACCAAAAAGGCATTAAAATCCACATGACCTCTCTGATCCTTGTATTATTAAAGCAAATTTTCTGTGTTAATTATCGTCGTAAAGATGGGATGATCAAGGAGGTTCATGTTACGATAAGAATCTGGTGTAAAGATGCAAACAACTTAAGGAAAAGAGGAAAATTATGAGAACTAACAAATGTCCTAGCAAGGGATAACCCAAAATGCTACTGGCATAAGTCAAAGTATTTATATTGTTCAGAAGATATATAATTTGTCAGTTAGTGTTTAAGAGTCATGGTGGTAGAGTGTTACAACTTTGGGAACTAAGCTCCACCCCTATAAATCAAATCGGTTTGACACATTTAAAGATTTAAAGGAATGCTATACTGTAGTACTGTTTTATTTGTAGTGTATTTATAAGTAGCATGTTTTCAGGATGTTTCAGATTCTGAAGTTATGAAAAAAGAGTTCCTGAATGTCCCAGAAAATGTGCACATCAAGGAGGAAGATATTGATAATTGTGAAGAAGACTTACCAGAGGAAATGGAAGCAAAGACAGTAAACAGCAGTGCAGAGACTATAAAAGTAGAAGAAGATGAAGGCTTTGAGGGTTTTGAGGATAATGAGAAGCCTGCAGATGACAATAATGAGAAAGAAACTGAATGTGCTGAGAACACCACAGAAGAAAGCTCATCCCAACTTGGTTCATCAAATAAGAACCCAAATCTTGTAAGTTCAATTTATGCCTAAGATACAATACAGTTGAGTAATTATATACTTATGTGTCTTTAGCTTTGTGACATTACTGATTAATCCTTGGTTTTTAGTTTATTTTACCTCTTTATTTTACTCAGTTAGTGTGGCATAAAGAAATACAACAGAATACAATTATCATCTTATTTCTCATCGTTATTACATAGAAGCAATAGTACTTATCCAATTAACTATCAATACTGGGAATGTTATAGCTGAATGAAGTCATGTAATACTGGTATTATTCAAAGTTTTCTTTTAAAGTTACTTGTAATTTTTCAATACAGTAAGTACTACATTATGAATTTTGCACTTTTTTGTTTTGCATCATATTGCCAAAGATATTTTACCTAGTTTAGGTACTGAAATACTGTACCTAGGGTTAATGATACCGGTACTACACCAATTCTCGGTTAATATTTTATTGTAAAGATATTAATTGAAATTCACAGGCAAGCTTTCTTGAAGTCATGTGCACAGAGAATGACTCAAAAGAAAGTACTGATAAAACCACAAGCAAAGGAGAAGGAGAAGGTGGATCTGATGTTGCCACCACAGTAACCAGTGGACAGCAGAAGGAAGGATCATCCAAAGGAGCAACCCAGGAGTGTCCTTTCTGTCTCAAGCTTCTCACCACTCGTTCCAACCTCCACCGTCACATTGCCACACATCACACTCGTCAGTCCTTTGTTTGTGCCACATGTGGCAAGGCTTTCACACGAAAGGTAATGTATGCTTTATGGCTTATTAAAATGTTGTTTACCACATAGCTATAACAACTGTCTGTAAAGCTGTAATGTGTTTGTTTATGATGAGAAGATTAATATATTTACAGTTCATCATCAATATTCCATTTCTCATTTTTCAAGGGATGGGCTCCAGGGCCCATAGATTATACAGTACACTATAATGATATATATTGTAAAGAACTTATTGTTGTCTCCAATGTATTATTTTTGCATGTATTATTATTATCTTAAATTTTTTTCACTAGATGACAACGTACTGCAACTATTTAATTCCATAATTAGCTGCATCTGTTTGAACACTACTGTGGGTACAAAGTGTTTTCATATAGTTTTTTTTTTTTTTTTTTTTTTTTCTCAAAGCAGCAACTTCTTACAGTTTCCTAATACAGGTACTAACAGTTACTCTTTCAATCAGGACCGACTCACAGAGCATGAGAAGCTTCATACTGGTGAGGCTCCTTACACATGTGAAGAGTGTGGGAAAAACTTCTCACGTCGGGACAACCTCAATGTACACAGACGTACACATACAGGTATGTTTACCAGTTTTACTTTCTTAGAGCAGATAGCTTTGTTTGTGATGCTTAGGCCTTTGACATTTTCAAGTACAATATTTGGTATTTTCTTACATGCATGTATAAGACATTTGAGATACTTGAGCTTAAAAGGTGTTAGACGCAATACAAAATATTAGTTACTGTAAATTTCAGACTCTTATTATCATTTAGTGTTTTACAGCATTCTTTCTTTCATTAATTTTTCAATCCATCAGGTGAGCGTCCGTTCTCATGTGATTTATGCGGCAAAACATTCTCCCGGAAGGAATACATCAGTGAGCACATGGCTGTACACTCAGACCACAAGAGGTTCTCATGTCGTTGGTGTAGCAAGGAGTTCAAACATAAGCAGAGCCTCAGACACCACATCAAGAGTGCACACGACTTGGTCAAGAGTCAGCAGTCAGTTATTATGTGCATCGGAGGCGAGAATGTGTAGTGGAGTGATACTGCTGTTGGTTGTGATATCTAGGTAGGTATTATGGTAGAAGGGCTGAATGTGTTTAATTGGTAAAGAATTCACAATGCCTAGTTCAAACACTTTCAGTTTTCTTACTACCCAGTGACTGAAAATAGAAATTGGTGGTGGTTAAGAGAGAATGAGGGTCTTAGTCATTCTTAGTGCTATTCTTACTGCCCTGAAAGTGTAATGATGGAGAATACTTTCTTTTTGTGCTTTAAATTTCATAGCCAACAGACGAGGTATAATACTGTAGTAGGGAAGCTTTGAAGGAAGTACTTGTTATGTGTGGATTAATTATGCCATAGGGGTTATGTTAATATGTTACTCTTCTTAGTTACAATAATTATTTAATCAAAATAACATTAATTAATAAGAAATATATTTATTGTTACGTTACCAGTGCTTGGCACTATAAAAGGTCTATTTGTAATAGTAACTCACTGAAGTAGAGCTTTCAGTATACAGCAGTAGATTTGTCTAAGGGGGTCATCTTTTTTTTTTTTATTGAATTGGAGGGCTACTGATTCCTACAAACTGTACCAGGAAACAGATTGCCTCTGTATAGGAATGAGGGATCAGTTTTGTAGTACTGTATAGTTGGCAGGAATCAGTAGGCATCCAATTTGACAAGAAGATATAATCCCCTTAATGTCAGTATTGATTATTGCTTGTGTTAACTCTGATGAAGACAATGATGTTACTTTTTTCATTTTTATTCGCTTTTGTTTTGTTTTTTGTAATCGTGGAAATATTTTTTGCATGATTTGCTCTAGGCCATTTGGCTAATACTATTTAATTCTTCCTATTTTCCCTGTGAGATCAGGTATTATATATAGAAATAAGAATTGGTCAGTGTTGAAGATATTGTTGTCCAATTCAACCTCACATTCTATAAGAAAAAGAGGTTCAGTGTATCATAGTAAACTATCTGCATGAAGCCAGAGTAAAGCACAGTGTATCGGTAACATGCCAGTCATTGCAGAAAAATGAGTTCAAATAGTTTTTACTTTCACCTTCAGAGAGCAGAAGGTGTAAAGTATTATGTGCCATTTAAGATTTAAGTGCAGTAGTCTACAGGACTTCCCTTCCCAAATTGCCATGAGCTAGTTTATGGTAGAATTTCCTGTTTATATTCCTTCCAAGTGCAATATCAGTCCTGCACTGGACCATAAAAGACAGTTGTTTTAATTGATGAGAAAATTATACAGTTGTGATTATTGAAGCAAGTGAAAAGTAAGGTTGTTGTGGTTAATATAATTTAGCCAATTCTTGATTCGTACTTGTATGATGTGATACACATTTTAGCTACCTGTGCATATCATCAGTTGAAAGTTTTTTCTTATTTGTTGTCACAGGAACAGAGGTAGTACCAGTTAGTGGCCAGAATTGAGTTCTGGTGTTTGTTTTGTTATATTTTTATATTATTAGCTGGAGCATGCCCACCCCTTCAAAAAGGGAAATATGTTTTCATTGATAACTATTTTGTGTTCTGCCATATGGAATGAGAAATATAACGTTTCTGTACTATTCATCATACAGGTGTAATGTTTGAATTATGATTGCTCAATACTCTACAGGTTACAATTTGTATGATAGGATGGGTTGAGGCTGTTATGGTGAACTGAGATACTATTGCTTGGAGGCTGTTCATGGCCATCCTCAAAAGGATTAGTTGTCTTACTCTTTGAGAACATTAAAAGGCTCATTTTAATAGTGAGTTTGAGATAGTAAGAAACTGTCAGAAGTGTGTACTTGTTTATAGATATGTATTTGTTATATAGATGTTGTACTCCTCTCACTAAGCCATAAAAGGGACTTTCATCATGGATAAAAGACCTTGTAGGCAGCAGAGGCAATTTTGTGGAGCTTGGAAGGGGGAGGGAATATGAGTGTGACCCATTCCACTGGTTATTCTGTCCATCCTTCTGTTTATATCTGAAATATTTTTTCCATCCCTGGCCCTGGTGCCTCCCTCCCCTTAAAAAAAGTAAGGTGGGGGAATTGATGATGTAAAGCTAATAATGTTATTTATGTTGAACTTTCATTCAACTAAAATACATTGCATGTTAGTCTTACATCTATTAACAAAGAACTAGAATTGCAAGCACACTTTTGTTCCTGACTCTTTGTAGTTTTATAAGTATCCTAGCAATAACCATATTTCCAGATACAAACATAAAACTGTATGTACAGTAAATCCACCTTGAACTTAATATTAAACTACTAAATGATTCAGGTCAATCATTAATGAAGTGAAATAGTTACCAAAATGGATATCATAGTAATTTTTGCATAATCATCATCAGTTTCAGAGAATTAGTTTGGCTTAACATGATAAGCAAGTATATAAACTTAGTATAATGAACCAATTTGTTGCATTGTCATGATTTTTTATTTGGATGTTATTTTGATACAACAGTACTTTATATGAATGTTGTAGTTAAAGCAAAGTTCAAGATTTACTGTTTTCATGTTTGTCACTAATGGTGTTAGAAGAACTTACAATGTAGATGGAGTTTGCTAGTTTGGTATAATTTGTTGTATAGTTCCCTTGCCTTTTGTTGTCTCAGGGTTGATTAAGGTTTTTCTAACAAGGTTTTGCTCAATGTGTCGGTGGCATGGTAGTAGTAGTAATGCTGCAGATTAACACATTTCCTGCTTGCCAACATAATGCTGCTGAGAGTTGGATTCTTAAGGAAATGTAGTTCATATATGATTTGTTGATATAGTTTATAAGATTTCATTGCTATTTACTGCATGCTATTTCACCTATTGCACCGAACAGTTTATATTCTGCTGTAATGGTTTTTAATGTGTGTTAAATATACTGTACTACTTAAGTCATGCATTGACAATGTAATGCTCATATAATGATCTGTAATCTATTTGATAATGTTACTGTATTTTGATAACTGCTTGACAAAGCAAGGCTTAAAGCTGTATTTACCCTCAGCACTTTAATGAAAGACCATAGGTTAGTGTACTGCACTGTAAAACATTCATTGTAAAATGATATACTGTAACTTTTCACTGTTGCATGTTTCCCTAGATCTACACTTAACTGGAGAGTAACAAATGTAACCAATTCTAATGTGGTATGGTTGGGCCACTTACGGAATTTAGGTACAAGACTTTTCCATGGAAAAATTTGATTTCTTACTATTGTGTACATAATGTAAATACCTTACTTGTTGCCCTTATTCTCTTATCTTTTCTTGTTATGGTATTTGTTATGGAGTTGAAGTCAATCAGTGACTTCACCAGTGGAAATTGTAACAGGGTACTATGCTATGCAGGTCAATAGGCATTGGAGTCAGATGACTTCTGTCACTGATGAGAAATATGTTGTCTGTTTTCTGCTTTTGTAGTAACAGATGCTAATGGATGTTTAGTGTAAGAAGTGTTAGTCATTACCTTCATTAACAGTTCATTGTTTTTATTGATGTTATTTGTTGATATACACAGATTATATTATAGTATATTGTTTACAATCTAATCATGTATAGAGTTAGATTTAATCAAGAAATGCAATAATGTATAAAGTAAAATCTAATGCATATGTACAAAATCATGCAGAATACAGGTACAAGGCCAGGAGTACTGGTGTACCAGGAATTTTCTTTCAGGGGGCTTAGATAAGGTGGATAGAGTGTAGGTATGTGAGGTTAGATACATTTATATACTTCATTACTTTAAATTAATTGAATTGTAGAACTTTTCCTTAAGTCTGGAAACTTTATCTTCACTGATGCCTGTAGCATGAAAAAGAGAGGTTTCCACCTTTCTTCTGGTATTATAGAAAAAAGGAAAATGTTTTTATTGCTGAAATGACAAATGCCATGCTATGTTGTATGCATCAGTGATGCATAAATGTTTCTGATTCCAAATGTGTAATGCCATTATAATATTTTATAGTAATTGCTTGAAAAATAGTGCTATTGTTAAGATCATTTAATAAAATCCAGAAATAGTTATTTCAAAGTCGGACACATTTCTCTGTTGGTTATGGTACGGTATTTGTAAAAATTTAAGTATGATGATTTCTTCAATGAATAATTGTAGATATTACAATTTAGTAGAATAAGACTGGATGAAGCAAAAGAACATGTGAAAGACAGGCAATAGTGGAAGAGATTCACAAGGAGTGTACTGTATGCTAGGGCTGACGACAACCTGATTTTAGCTTAAGTCCATGGACTGGCTCCTTGCACCAGGGTTAATTAAAATGACTTTAGTGAAGAGGGGCTGAAGATTATGTGGGCTTGCATTGTGTGGTGAATGGGATCTTGACCCATTTTATTGTGAATATCTGTACTGTATTCCCATACAATTGTTCTGGTGCCCCCACCCCTTAAATAATGGGAAATTGGGTACAGGTATTGATATTGATAATGAAATTTTGTCTTTTTTCATTGGCCAGCATAAGCATTAGTCAGTCATGTTTGCATACAATGAGACTAGTCCTTTAGAATATACCATAAATTATAGTAAACCTGTAAACTGGAAGCATACTACTGTACTACCCTCGGCCTTGTAGTTATGATGGTATGGGTTGAAATCCCTCCCCCAAATATACAGGAGACTCCCATATCTTAGCTTGAGTGATAGTGGAGCTATTGTAAATCATAGGCAATTGCATCACCATTGTATCTTCTCTGTCATATTACTAAAATTTTCAGTTTTATTCATCACTATAAAATGCTTTCTTTACTCAGTCTTTATTTTGAATCAGAAAAATTTCTTCATACCACTGTAAGGTCATAACAGAATCATGTTTTAATTTCATATGATATAAATTTTATTGCATGTTTCTATCAATTAAAATACAGTTAGCATTAATTATGAAGTGTACCGGTATGGTGTGAATTTTACAGTGTGAGAAAGATTATCTACTTACAAAAATGTACTATTAACAGAAGATTGATTAGAGATTGTAATAATAGTATAACTGAAGACATTGTTAGAAATGTATTTCCAATCATGTTTTTGTATGGTGGGCACTGGGTTGTTGTAGTAGAAGTGTTCTAACTGTACACCTAATTGGCTCCATTAATTGAGGCTCATCATTGCATATCAACAAGGTGGAGAAAGAAGGATGGTGTCTTTCAGTGATTTAAGTACTAACTTCATGAACTATACATGGCTAACTGGGGTGGAATCTTCATCCATGCCTTTGTGTTTGAAGGAATGGTATATTGTAGGTATTTTTTCACAATTGGTGAGATTAATATTAATAAAGGTCTTACAAAGTAAATGCTGTAGCAGGACCTAGCAAGTCAGCCACTGCCAAAATCACTTTTGCTAATTACTTGAATGTCTCGTATCTTTTTAGGATCTTTCTTAGAAAAAAATAAAAGCACTTTCAATTTGGTAAATTCTTGAATAATGGCACCTTGGAAGGATTACAGGAGGATATGTGTAATAAAAATATAGAATGGGGAGTGTCTCTTGTAGAATTGTTAGTGTCAAGTATGGCTTTATTGAATTTAAAATGGTAGAAAAATTAATTACAATTGATTGATTTCATTGATACGATAGCAGTTCATCCTTGATTTTCTTTTACCAATGAATAGTTGGCCTCCTTATCCGTCCGAATCTGTAAGCTCCCATGATTTATTATAAAAAGAATTATTCATAACCTTTGCTTGGACTAGCATTACCAGAGTCAATCTTTAACTTAGCCGTTTCTCACCGAGGTACTTTACAGGTATTATCTAACAACTTTGCTTTTGGCCTGTGTAAATGTATTTGTGTTGTAAGTCCTCCTCACTCACCTGATGTGAAGGGAAAAATTTGCTCATTTTAGTGGATTTTGAGGATTAATACAAGCCTTTTGAAAAGTTAGAAAACATCAACCTAGCATAACATGATATTCAGAAATACTATAATTATATATACTGTACTTGTCACTCCTGCTATGCTGATAAAAAGTACATGATATTACAGTACTTTAAGGATTTAAGTAGCTCTCAGTATCTTGAAGATTGAAATATCACCAGATTATTTTGCATATCTCTGTTCTAGCCTTTGATGATGGCTTATAGACAACGATGTAGGCTAGTTCCATCCATGAGCACAATGTAAACACTCCTTCACTATTTTTATGTAGAATGTGTCAGTGTGGGGAGCTTAGTCAGGAGAAATTTGCTGTTATTGAAATATATGTAGATTTCTCATCAAAGTATACCACACTACTGCCTACTGGCAATTTTTTTCTCTGACTGCCATAATGTAAATGATGTTTGGTAATTTTTTGTTTTTTGTTATTTCTGTATAATTTTGTTACTAAGATGGGTTGACTAGTTGTTGGTTAATAAATGGTTTGAAGGTATGAAAAGTCATCTTTCTCACTGCTGTACAACAAGAAGTACTCCATTACACCTAATCATAAGTATCTCTCTATTAATAACTGATGCCTTACTCCCTCTGGGAACTACTCCCAAGGGGTCACCAGGGCAGAAGAGTCTCCAGTTCTCCAAGTTCCAACATTCCTCCCATGCTCAGTGAAGCCCTCCATTACCACTCAGGTTTCTCTCCCCGATGTACAGTCGGCGGCAAAAGTCCTGTCGCCTCGCTTGCTTCACCGAGGCACACGATGTTCATAGACTCGAGATTATTAGGTGTAGAAAATGTGCGTACTTCTCGAGTCCATGAACACTGCATATGTCGGTGAGGCGACAGGACTTTTGCTGCTGACTGTACTCTTCTGCCCAGTTCATAAGTCTGCACCCTCAATTTCATTTACATTCCTTCCACATATCCAAAGCACCTCTGTGTATTGTGCTTCACCTTTTCAATCGCCCCACACTCAACATATTACATCAGTTGCCTTTACAAACCACATCTCTTATGCACATTCTCATTACTTTTTCGTACAACCTAATCACGCTACACAAACCGCTGATTCTGTGAAGTAATTAACTCCTTACCACCACACCTATTCTAGTCTAAACTACTGCACCCTTTTTTATGTCTGTATTGGTAGTAACTATTTCCCAGTCCCCTTTACACTGCCATGCTCCCACTTCTACCCTCTATGATTCTCCCCACTAATCCTAGTATGACCTGTCAATGACCTGTACTTGGTTTGAAAAGGCCTCCAATATTCCCTAACCAACAATCAGTTTGGTAGTACTTATAAAACAACCATAAGTATAATTCTTACTAAAGTGTAGCTTATTTCGCACATTTGTCTGAGTGATATATTCACTATATATTTTTCTTTATCAAACTTGGGTGTCTTTTGAATGGTATGCGTCTGTTTATGAGAATTTAGTGAAAAATTATAAGAGTATTGGAAATCGTGACGACACAAGATTCATCAGTGTTGCCAGACATGGAACATTTCTCTAGACATGGGGAATTAGATATACCAATGGGGATGTAAAGATAATTCAGGAGTAAATGGGGAAATTACTAGACGAAATATCTAGAAAATGGTAAATATACAGCTATCTTCATGAGTAAACAGGGAATATATTATTATCTTCAAAAGTATACAGGGAATATACGACTATTTTCAAGAGTAGAAAGGGAATATGTTTTGAGGTAAAAAAGAAAAATTCTGATGATAGTGTTGAGGTAAAAGGGATATTCCGATGTTGAAGTTGGGGTAAAAGGGAAATTCTGCTTTTGAAGTAAGTTGGAAAAATTCGGCTGATATTGAAGTTGGAAAAAGTCTGATGTTGAAATAAATTGGGGAAACGTTGAAATTGAGCTAAATAAGGGAAATAATTCTACTGCTGATGTTGAAGTTGGGAAAAGTCTAATAATGCAAGTTGAAGTTGGGGAAATTTCGTCAAGACAAACAAACAACAGATCTGGCAACACTGCAAGTCAAAATATTAAATGGAGGTTGCCTGCTGTGTACTAGTGTGTAGTAGGGGAAAAGTGAGTTTCAGCAATTATTTTTCTCCATTTTGACTTATTTCCAAGCACCTGAGTATTTAATTAGCACCATGTTAGTTTAATATGTACTCATCTCGTTAAATATGTTGGTAAGAGGTTGTGAAAAGTCCTGGTAATGGAGAAATGAGGTTGTGTGTGTTATGGATGGAGGTGGAACGAGGTGAGTGTCTTATAGAGGTGAAATGAGGTGTGTGCGTGTTGAACAAAAAATTAGGTAAATATTGAAAGAATTACTGCTATTTAAACAATTCTAAGACTATTTTTTTGTGTGGTATTTCCTCCAAGATTCAAATGGGGCACTTTGAAATTAGCCTGACCTTACCTGACCCTAAACTAACCTAGATCACAGCAGACTACCAGGACCTAACCTGGGCAAACTACTGGGAAATAACCGTGGTAAAGTACAAGAAATGATCGGGGCAAAATACTGGGACCTACCCGGGTCTGGCAACACTGTTACACAACGGTATTTCTTTCAATAACTACCCTGGTCATTTTATGATAGATTACACCGGTTATATCCCGGTAGTTTGCTGTGGTCTAGGTTAGGTTAGGTCAGGTCAGACTAATTTCCAAGTTACTGGTGGTATGTGAAAATATATTACTAGATTTACTTGGAAATTTTATCAGTAATTTCCCTGAAGTGCGGGTATTTCATGTTATTCATGTAATTTGAACATCATTAATTGTAGAAATATATATCATGTTTTGGTCAAACCCCAACACCCTAATAATCCTGGAGGCAGATCCTGGGAATTCAATGTTTTAGATAAGGGAAAGCTTATGGAGCAATATAAGCAGCAATAATATATATGGAATGAAAGAAATGCAAAAATGGGAGGGTAAACATTTTAGAAACACCACAGAAATAGAAAACAATTTTTCATGACTTCTCCAGGATAATCCATCATTCCCTGTTTTTATAATGTTAAATTATATTTGTGACATTGAAATTTGATATTGTTTAATTCCCCCTAAATCAAGTGGTTGGATTGAGGGGTAAAACAAGTAAATAATTTATACTGTATGTTCTAGAGTTTGAGTGATTTTAGGCCTACTTGACCCAACCTATCCTAATATGGACTGGGACAGACTACAGTACTGGGACCTAACCTTGGCAAACATAGGAGGGAAATTTAACATGGTCAAAATGCACTGTTGCACTGGGAAATGACTTCATAACGCAAAAACAACCACTAATCAAAATATGAAGGAAATTGGTACAGTATTTGGTAAGTAACCTCCACTCATGTAGCTCTTAGATCCCCTCATGGTTGTACTGTAGGCCAAGGGTGTTCTCAGTACTGTTGGGGCAAACATTGTCAAATATTGTACTGTAGAATCATGGCCACATTGGAGGTCAGTCACTTTGTGTATAACAAAGATGTGTTGTCCTAAGGTTTGTGTAATACTTTACTGGGTAAATATTGAAAAGAAAACTACTTTCCTATGTTATCCAAACAAAATAAATCCGAAACAGTGGAGCTCTGCCTGATATTTTATGTTGATTTCACTGTGTCTGATTTTGGGCGACTTTTTGAAAAAAGGGAAGCACATCGTGAGTCATTTTGAGGGATGATTCCTAACATATACAGTATTTCTATTTGATTAAAAAATGCATGATGAGAGTCTCCCATTCACAAGTGTTGATCATCTGTTAAAGGTATTATGCTTTTTATACAGTATTTGTGTACATATAATGTACGTATAATGGTGTGTATTATGGGTCCAATAATTTCTTCCCTCCTTTCTTTCATTATTTCCCCTTTTCACATTTTTTCCTTGAGTTTGACCTTATTCTCTCTCTCTCTCCCCTTGCTCTACCTTACCTCCTTCACCTACTCTACTAACACCCATGTTGGAAAAATTGTACGAAGATCCAAGTGAGCGAGTTGGAAGAATCACACTGGCGACATTGTGGGTTTTCTTCTCATCCTAGTGATTGTTTGGCTAGAACTTTCTTTTCACCTCTTGCTCTCTGCCTCAATCAGACATTGTTTAACTCATCCTTATTTAACTTATATCATATTCCTTTTTCATCCCTACACACCCCAATATATTACATCAACACCCTACCAAAACCCAATTATATGCCACTATCACCCCTTTATATTCCAACATCACCCCCATATCCCTACCACACCCCAATTACCCCAGCAAGGAATATGGGCAGGCAGGCCAACAAGAACAACCCATCCCCCACCATTTTTCATCTGACAACGCTGTTTTCAGTTGCCACATCTCTCAAATTTGCTCTTACAGCATTCCATTTGCAGTCTATTGTTAAATGAAAAATGATCTCACACACTAAACATAATTATACAAACAAAAATATTCATTTGTCATTGTTGTTACTGTGGTCTGTCTACTCATATGGTATTCTGTATATTGGGATGTTTGTTATTCTAGTGGTAACATTATTATAAGATTCAAATTGAAAACTCAAAATTTAATAGATGCTGATTATTTTTGTTTTTTTCTCAGGTCAGACGTGCATGGCAGACCCCACAAATGCTTCCCGGGAGTCCTTCCTAAACAGTCCTTTACTTTCTGGCTATGTTTATCTTAACACCGAGATCCACTTACCTTGGGTAAGTAGAGCCATTCTTCTTTTTGTTTAATATTTTGATATTTTTTTTTAGACATGTCCTGATAAGTTTAAGGAAACTCTTTTTGGCAAAAGCTGCTGATTCCTCCAAACTGTCCCTGGAAACATCACCTCAATGTTACAGAAGGGGATCTGGATATTCAGTAGCCCAAAATTTACTGTCAAGGATTTATCCCATTAAGGGGAATGAATATATATTTGTCAATTCTTCCACACAATGCAGGAAAATAGATCTGCTACTTGTATTCCGAGAAAGTCTGTTTTCTAATATAATTAGAAGGAATTGATACTTTATTTTACAATGGGAGCTAGGGAGGAATAAATAGCACTCAAATTCACCAAAATTATCATAGATGTCCTTTGGTCTTGTGGACTATCTTAATTTTTTTTTTTGTCTCTGAAGCTGAAAATGATTGTTCTAGTTGCTGTATGTGTGGAGATTATATTATATAGTCATCATAGTGCTGTAATATTAGGGTTAATATACAGGTATCTGCAGTAGAGTTTTTTTTTTTTTTTTTTATGGCTGGAAATATTAGATATAGCAAACATCTGACAGCTTGTTTTTCTTACAGGGACCTCATCACCAAGGATGAATAAGAGGAGGAGATATACAACCACATACATTTGCAGTGTACAGTTTTATTGGCTAGCTTAAGTAATGTTCTCAAGGAGAACATCGGGGAACTAATGGTAGGAGAACAATTTTGCTACTCATTAGATGTTTCAGTGATGTGATGCTCAGACAGAGCTTCATGGTACTGTAGCCTCTCTTCTGCCCCACTAGATGTAGACACCTTATTTATACATGTCATTATCAGGGGAGAGCAGCTACACAGTCACTCACAGCATCTTGGAATATGGTCTGGCATTTTCTATGTTGTGAGTTGACGATGATGTAGGGGGTATTTTCTTGATGTGTCAGCGTAGCCAGGATAATTGAAGACAGAGCTGGACCCAGACGTTTTCTCGTGGATTCGAACCAGGGTCTTTCACAGCAGCAGTCTGTCTCTTTATCCACTCTGCCTGGTCAGGAGACATCCTTATAATTTGAGAGGTCCATGTAATTTGGTGGTGTCCATCTCTTCTAATCCATATTGGCAGCCCATCTGAACCCTGCATGGCAGTAAATTGTCATAAAAGCATTCAGTAAATCTACATACTTATTAACTTGACGGAATTGTGCCAATATTACTGGTAATGTAAATATCCAATAATTATTATCCATGTGGGTTAATCCCCTTCATATATATTAGTATTGTCCTTTAAAATAAAGTGCTTACTGTACTCTAATTGCCTAGTTTTCATTGTCCTTTCATTTTTCTAATGTTATTAATAGTTGGTCTCTTACTTACATTCATTTCTGCGCAGTTGGTGCAGTCCTTTTCCAAGGTTCTTCCCAAGGGAACCTTTTTAATTCCATTCCTCCTTAGCTGCATCCATCCTGTAATTAACCAAATTTAAGTTTTATTAGTCCTTTGTATTACTGATGGTACAGTACATTACTGAACCTTTGATTTTATGCAAGCCCTGCCTGGGCCTCAAACCATACAGAACAGAGCCCTAAAGACATTCACAGGCTGCACTGCTACCAAACCTACAGACCACCTACACTATGAAACCAAAGTCCTCAAAATCAAGACATGAGAGGCACACAAACACTTGCTGCAGCCTCCACAAACACACACCACCCACTACACTACATGGCACAACACCCACACATGCCAAGGAACATCAACACAACACCCAGTTCACGATACCAAACAAATACTATCTTTTACACTCTGCCCACCCCAAACCAATCTCCAGAAACATACCCATACTCAAATTACTCATCAGTCCATCCAAATACTCAAAAACAACACACGGCTGCATGCACAACCTGACATCCACCCATCTGAATCATCTCTTCCCCATGAGGACAGAGTCCTCTGAAGACTGCAATACACACAACACAACATACACTCTGAGGGCACTGTGGGAAAGCCTGGTTCAGGCCATGGCCTTTCTCAAGGAGCTTGGGGCTGCTCGGCCAGACAGCTTGAGGAACTTCAACAACAACAACCTTTGATAAAAAGTCTGGTTTAATTCAGATTAAAATAAAACATTATGATTCATAGACAACCATACTCCTCTTTTCTGTACTAAATAAACCAGTTGGATCTACTGTTTGAATAATAGTGAAGTAAGTTAGAAGTGTCCAAGAACAGGACAGGAAAAGGAACTGACAATACAGATACCATACCATGTCCAAAAATATATGTTAATATAAGGTATACATCGCAGTCTGACCGCTTTGTTAGGTTACGTACTTCATTTAGAAGCATTATTCATATCAATAAGAACCATCATGCCAATTGCAGTGAAGGATTTGACACTGAAAAAACACCAAATATAGGGCTATAGACATGTAGAACAAGCTCACAAAAAGTAAAAGGTAAAATTTTTCGGGAGGACAACTGAGGGAAAAATTGAATAGGAAGTCCAGCCAACGAGAGGCATGAAACTGATAACAATTATTAGAAGGTGGTGGAACATGACTGGACCCACCAATATGGCCTAAGGAGACAGCTGAGAATACCAGAAAGTCAGTGCATTCATTCTCTAGAATCCCAAAAATAGCTTGCAACCCAACAGAGGAAACTGATTTCAATCTGATGTGCGCAATACAGAACAACCATTCTTGATTTTCAGGAACTGAGCAATAAGGAAGTACAGTATTGTAAGTTTGAAAAAATGTAAAGGATCTTCATATGCATATTCCATGATGACCTTGGAATTGAGATATTGTCAGCAAAAAAACCCGGTTTATTTATATGATAACCGAGCACATCCCATCACATCCTTCCCTCAATATAAGTTATGATTTCAGCACGACCTACCCATGTACCTCTGTACATATCTGACCAATATTAAAAAATCTGAGGCAAGTGGTTTAGGGTGTAGAATTTTCAAATTACTGTACCTTCCAAAGATACAGTCAAAGGTACCTTAAAATTATTAGTCTTAATGTCAACTCCTTGGAAGCAAATTAAAGATGTAGAAATACAGTTCAGAGAAGTGTACCTCTGACTAACACAACTTAGCAATACTTTAAAAAATGGTCAGGGGTCCTTAATATATCAGGTACAATCAAAGACCAACATGGGCTGAAGGAATCACTCAGAGTGATTGTCTATGACAAGAAAAAAAACCCACACTGGCAGGCACAAGTTTAGATCGTAGTCTAAAATTGAGGATTCCGGAACACAATCATGCTCTAAATCAGTAAAGATCAACAACGCTGTATTCAACCATGTATCCAAAAATAACCATAGGAACGTATAATTGCCAAGACTACAGAAAATTATCTAATTAGAATTAATTTAAAAAAATGTTAATTCTAACCTGTGAGTTAGATCCAATTATGAATTCCCTTGTGGACAGATTACTCCCTCTGTGTCAGAGCTCATACTTATTAAATTCAACCACACTGTAATCCACCTTGTATTCATCTGTACCTACACACACACACCTATTGGATCTGTTTTCACACTACAATGGTAGGATTGCTTATATCCTTGCTTTTATCTTTCTCTCTCTCACACACACACACACACACACATATCTATTCGATCTGCTTTTCTCACTATGGCTGTAGGATTGCCAATCTCCTTCATTTATCATTCTTACATTTTAATGCACACACAACCACACACACACACCTGTATCAATACTCACAGATAGTGGAGGGTATCGTATCAAATGATAGGATGTTTGCATCTTGAATGATATACAGTAGGGTGACATGGTGACTGTCTTGCTTTCAATTTTGATATCACCGTGCTTCACAACACCAACTGGAAATAAATATACAATATTTACTTTGTGTATAATCATCAAGGAGAGGTGGCTCTTAATGATAAAACAGAAACTAAAGACACCTCAACATACAGATACTGTACTGTACAAAAATATTCATACGGGGAAACAAAGGTAAAGGCAACATCCATGTCTATATTAACTCACAGAGGGATATGTAAAACCCTGAGGCTTTGTACTGGTTTGGAAACAACTCATCTGCTTCAGTCTAGTTGTCAGGATGAACTTGCTACCCACAACTGCAGCAGATATTTAAATATAAATGAATTTCACATGAAATAACAGCACTTTATAATAAATATCTGACAGTCTTCTCAAAAGGAATATGTTGTGAAATTGTTTCAACAGAGTTAAACCCCGGTCAGCCACAAAAACCATCATGATAGCCGTGCTAATAATGGCTGCAGAATAAAAAATATCAGGGAACTTTATGAATTTTGTGTCTATTTTTTCACTGTCGAGACATTAATATCACAGTCATAACGTTATAATGATCGTCATAAGTCCGTTGTGATGGTAAAACAGTTGTAAGGGGCGTCACAACTGCTTTTGTCAGTTGTGACACTCCTGTTTTTGTGGCCAGTTTTATATTCAGTATAAATGCCCTAATAATTACATCTATACCTTTCATATGATATGGATACACAGTAACTAAATACATAATAAATAAAATACATTATAATAAATTATAATAATTAAGCATCACCTTTCATCTCTGTCTTTCCTCTTCACCCTTACTTTTACACTCCTCACTCTCGCCTTTTTTCTCTCCTATCAATCCATTGGGTAATTCTGCATAAGAGGTCCACCTGGAGTATTCCCACATGTTTTACTAATTGTTGCCCATAATATTGTGAGGAGATATATAACTAACCAAACCAGGATAGCATCAGACTACCGGTCCCGGTAGTCTGATGCCGTCTAGGTTAGGTTAGGTAAAGTTAGGCGAATTTCAAAATGCCCCATTTGAAATGGGGCATTTGTAGAGGAAATGCCATAGAAGAAAATAGATTTAGAATTGTCTAAGTTATATAAATGGGTAATGGTCTTAGAATGGTATAAAGTAGTAGGTAAAGGTAAAATCAACATGGTAATATAATAGATAAAGGTATTATTATAGAATAACTGGGTTTTTGGCTAGGCTTGAGCAGTGTTACCACATTAGGCTAAGTCCTGGGAATTTGCCCAGGTCACTTTATGATAGTTTACACAGGTTATACCCGGTAGTTTGCCCAGGTTAGGTCCCGGTAGTCTGCTGTGGTCAAGGTTAGGTCAGACTAGTTTTCAAATTATGCTTGTAAACGGGGCATATCTCGAAAACACCATTGATGAAAAGTGTCTTAGAATGGTCCAAAATAGTGGATAATGATACTAATATATACAATATAGTGAACCCAGGTTTTCTGTAAATTTACCCAGATAAAACAACATGGTAATATAAAACTGAAATAGAATAATAGATATAACAACATCGTAATATAAAAAAAACTGCAATACAATAACTTAATAGATAAAACATCGGGTATAATCCTGCATACCGGAAGTAATACTGTATTTATACATATTTCACTTATAATGCAATACTTTTATGGTTAACTTGTAGTTTTAATATGTGTTGTATGTCGGAGATTGTTTAATAGGATTAAACATGGAAGTTACGCATTATAAATAGTAATTACAGAATAAAACTGCAATACAATAATAGATAAAACATTTGTAATAATAATACTTCAATAGAATAACATATATATTTACCTGATATTGTTTCACTTTATGGCGTTGCTCCAGTGTTCTCGTGTCCTCCACATTCTCCAGTGCTGGTTATTGAGCTTTGTCATCATAATAAAAGGTGAAATAAGTCAAATAACAAGCTGGAACACACACACACACACACAACAAACAATAACTTTCCTTCCTTCAGTGTTGCCAGCTCGCAGGTCTATCTTATTAATTACTTGACGAAATTTTTCCCTAACTTCATTCACCTTTATAGAATTTCCATTTTTTGCCTTAAATAATTATTCCCTGCTTTACTCTTGAACACTTGTTGATGGTATTTCATCTGATAGAAATTTCCCTGTTTATTATTCTTGAACATCTTTATATTATATAATTTCCCTCTGTGGACTTCAATATTCCCTAAAACAGAGAAATTTCCTTGCATCTGGCAACACTGACGGTGATTATCTCCATGGCTTTCACCCAAAATTTCCCTATAATTAATACTTCAACTTACTTCAGAATGTCCTTGTTTTAATTAATTGCTGTTCTTGAACATTCTCTTTTATAATTTATCTTTTGTGGATGTAAATTTGCCCCCAAAAAAACAGACAAGGAAAATGGTTAATTAATGTCAGACTACAAATTACATGCCTTGGTCCTTGGAATATATAATTTATAGTACTGTATACAGTCACGAACACTAATAAGTATACAGCTTTGGGTTTGAAGATTTGAACAGTTCACCAACCATTTCATCCACGAACTATACTGTAATTCCAATGGAGATCTTATTGTGAATTAAAATAAATTATCTACTGTCGCTCTATCTAGGTAGTCGAAGCACATGCACCTGCTGGATACTTATTAGTGTTCGTGACTGTACAATACGTAGGGTAAAATTAATGGTGTGTAATTATACGGGACAATTAATTAAGTAATGCATGAGGAGTTGAAGGGATTATTACACAGGAAATTATAGCTAACATCAACAATTATGGGGGTGCGGGAGTAGGGGACAGGCTTGGGGGGGTTAGAAAGACTGTCCCCCTATTCCCACACACCCCTAACCCCCCAAACCCCCCCCAAGCCTGTCCTCCTACTCCTTCCTCCACCCCTAAAAACCCCCAAAGCCTGTCCCCCTACTCCCGCACCCCCTTAAGCCAGGAGATTTTTTGACACAAGGGGCAGGTATGGACGTGGTAGAGGGAAATTACATAAAGGGAAAAAAGGAGGATCAAAGTACATAATGGGTTATATATATATACAGTATAGGGTAAAAGATGTGTAAGAGACAAGTAATACATGAGGTGTGGGAGGAAAAGCAGACAGGGAAGTCAGTCAAGATTTTTAAAAATAGGGATGGGAAGGACAGCCAATGAACGGCTTGAAACTAAGGGCAGTCAATTAGAAGATACTGGACCATGACCTAAATTTGAAAGCACTGACAGAGCAGGAAAACATAAACCTTCCCTCAATAGGCCATGGAGAAGAGAGAAAGAGTGCCCCAAGTTAGACAGACAGACAATTTCAGAAATGGTCAAGAAATCCATTAATAGTTTTCATCTACCAATGTACTGTACTGTACAACCTGACTATATATATATTATAAGGTGCCTGACATTAGCTTCCAATGGAGGGAGGGGCTGATGTCAAGTATAATAAACTTAAACTAATTATATATATCATAGAAAAAAATGGTTTCAGAATTAAATGGTTAACAGGGATCGGAAGATAATAAGAGGCTAATGCAGTATACTCGTGATACATAATTTCTGACCAGAGTGTGAGAAGCAGAAAGCTTCGAATAGCATGGTGTTGCTCATTTCCCCACCAAGTACACCTATAGAGGCTTGAGTTCAAATGCAGGGTATGTGTGTGTGTGTGTGTGTGTGTGTGTGTGTGGTGCCTGCCATTCGTCTCTGGTCAGGGATTACGTATCACAAGTGTACAGTAGTTGACAGATCTGGATAATAAAAGAAGAAATTTACTACAAGGTATATTTACCAGGCTCAACAAGACAACAATTCATCTACCTCATATTTACATACAGCACTGTATCAATGTGTGGAACCAAGTTGAACTGTATACAGTACAGTACTGTACAGAGACTTAATATAGCCATTTATAATTATAGAAATATTCTGCACTATACTCTTATTTATTATATTACTATTATATTTCTTCAGTAATAATGAGTTTAACAATCACCTTAATAAAATGTATAGCCACCAATTATATCTGCATATAGTACACACACATTAATACAGTCGATATGGAGTATTGTAAATATACAGTATATAAAGAGCCCAATCACAAACAAACATAGCATACACACACTGACCCACACACACAAGGCTGAGACCAGCTTATACTGAACAGTTTATGTTATGGAACTCCCATACAAGTCTTCTTAATTAACTAATTAAACTGAAGGATTATGACTTGATAGATGTATATTACAGTACTGTACCTTAATGCTGAATTTAAGACAATTAAATCTTCATCTACTGAGTTGTACAGATAGTACATTAATTAGTACCATATGTGTATTTAAAAGTCATTGCAGTACTGTACACAGTTTAAATTTCAATTATCATGAAATTACATATATTACTGTATATCACATTAGCCAATTTTGCACTTTATAAGTCAATATACCGTATGTTAAATACTGTAGTATCTTTTTTGAAGTCCAAATTTATTGCAGCAGATGTTATTGAAAAAACTTAGGATACAGAGTCTCTGATGACAATTAAAAAAACTTGTAAGAATTTTTACAAACCTGAATGTAACAATGAAATGTGAAAGGCAAGGGGGAGTGTTTATTAACTACTGTACCTTGAATGATATCTACAGAAATTGCAATCCATTATTTATCACTTATAAGTAGCTAATTATGAAGAAGGCAATATTACTACTGTACTTATTATTGACACTACTTTATGAGAATAACTTTAGGAATAATACGATTATTTCATAAAATCCTAGAGTATTTTAATAACGAAGTAAAATGTATACTTAATGTTCAAAGATTTTGAGTACTGTTTACAAATTAGAAAAATGCCACCTAGTTAATTACTGTACTATGTCGTGGTTCAAGTCACCCATTCTATTTCACTTCATACATTCACTCAGGGTTTAATACTGCTTGTCAAATTTTATCCAACTGTAATACTAAATAATACAATACAGCTGAACATATCTTGAGTGACAACAAAGACACCACTGTCAGCACATCAACATACTGTACAGTAGTGAAATTTACATGAATGAAAGAGTTCAAATGAATTGTATTTGGAGATCAAATGCAATGAATTTCGTGGTCTAATTAATATGAGCAAAATGCCACACTCCATGTTACTTCACTATTAAAAGCAAAAATTTGTCTAAACCAGAACTTTAGGTCAGAATTTAATATTATAGGTGTGCTGTTTACATCTGCATTTTTCTTTTACTACAGTATACCAAATAAAGTTTGACATTAAAACACTGAATTATTCTGATGGTAAAATTTAGCTCCAACATGAAATCCTGCTTAATTCAATCAGCAACAATAAGTTTTCTTTTTTACACTGACATTAATGTTGAGTGTAAACCTCAGTCATCACTATAACACCAAAGTATCACAACAGCAGTTACAACCTTTTCCTCTCCAACTGTCATACAACATACCTGATGCAGTAATGTAAAAACAAAGTATGAAAAAGCTTTAAGTAGGGATACATATTATATGAAGTGATTCTAATGAGACATATAAACATGAAAGCTTCGTTACCTTGAAGAACAGATCACAGGAGTTTTGTATTCGCTAGACACTGAGTGATTTGTTGTCTTGACGCTAGACGACTATTCAATCTGAGGAATATACCAGCTTATTTTTGCATTACAGTAAGATATAAACTCATGATGTTGTAATGAAAAATTCAGTCTTAAATATCTTGAACCATGACAAAGTGAACAACCATATAGTGCCAAGACGGACTAATACTTTCACTTTCTGAGTCAAGACAAACATGATGATCAGGTCAAACTACTAGAGGAAAGGTAGTACTGTTTACTGAATTGTAATCTGAGTATACAGGGTGGCACAGTACATACAAGGCAGTAGATCAACAGCCAAGATGATGGAAATATCCTACAGTGAATATAAAAGTTTGGTGTCCAGGCTAGTACAGTATTGGACTGCCATACCGGTACTCTACTAATACAGTAGTATAGGAAAGAGACTCTTCAGTTTATACCTACCTACGTTATTTCTTTAATGGAATGCCTTATGAGTCAGAAATATATATTTATATAAACATTTACATATCATATAAAGGAAAATTTATCTTTGCTTTATAACTCACTAAATACTGCAGTTATATACAAGGAAAATACATGTATCTTAATATTTATTTTTTAACTAAATATAGTAGAGTACACTGATAACTTAAAATTTACAATTACTGTACAGCAATCCCCTCTCGTACATTGGTTTGCATAACAGCTTTGCTTATACAGTACTGTACTTGGCTGGTATTAAATGATGATGTTCTTACTTTACATAGTTGAGCTTAGGTTATACATACTGTAGTTAAAAAAAACAGGAATACCAGTGCAGATGGACTAAGTTATGTGCACTGACTGTAGGCAACCACCACCAACTCCTTTTTCTCTCCTCTCTATCCTGTGTGGTTGTTCATTGACATTTATGTGTACCTTTCCAATGCTAAATTCTATTTCCTTTACTTTATAAGGAAATTTAGCAAGAAACAGATGAGAACATTAGTCAATGAAAGGTGTTTCTACAAGAGTACTGTATGATTATTTTTTATTTTTTATTACTCTAATGAAGAATTTTTAACTGCATAATGGAGGAAGTATTGAATGTATGTTCTAATCTATGATGATCTGCAAAACATCTGGAACTTTTACCCCAACTTTTCAGTACTGTTAGTCCTGCTAAGCCCATACATAATGTTATTTTGTTCTACACAGTAGATCATTAGTTGCTGTCCCTTGTGCAAAGAGTAAGGGATTACTGTACATTGCTTTGATAATTGCAAAATGTTGATATACAATATAGTATGATGTTCAGTACATGTACAGTGATTTGAAACTGAGTAGGAAATGAATGTGTTATCATCATGACTTTTTATTACCATTCACTGGAGTGAAGCTTTGCACTAATAATCATTATCACTACTGTACTGTACTGTATTACACATATACAGTACTGTGTGTGTTTGTGTATATGAAGGAATACGGAAGACAGGGATCATACTCGGTAAAGGGTTGGATAAAAATTCTTTTTCTATCAAAGATTCCGAAAATATGAAGATACAGTAATGTATTGGAAGTACTGTATATGAAAAACGACTCATAAATACATAAACTTTATACAATATGTAACTCTGGGTTCCAAAGATAGCATTGCATAAATTGTATTTAGTGGATATATCATATAACATGCCATCAAATAGTGGAGCGAATTTGGAAAGAGAAGTGATTTAAATGAACTGTGGATATCAGTACAATATCTCTACTTTGATGTTAGATGGTCATATTAATTTACAATCATATTGCTTAATGACATATATAAAAATAATGAACCTTTTAGTGCAAAAGCTTTCATCACAGTGAAGTTAAACATAAATAGTTTATTGTACACAGAAAAGCATGAATCAGTTTCTGTTCTTTTTCTAATTCCTCAGTAAGACTGAATTTAACTTAAAGGCACAAATTATATTTATACTTCTTAAAGTAAGAAGTAAATGAAAGTAATGAAAGCATTAATTAATAGCTTATAATGTAGGAGACAAATGATAACATAAATTAAACGTTAACTGCAATAACAATAAAAGTACAATTAGTGAATACTGAACTCTCAAGTCTACCATTACTATACAGTCATAGTAAAAATTGAAATTATGAGCTAGTCTAACCTGTATCTTACTTTAATATTAATTGCTTGATTCCTTTACAACACCTTCTTTTGATTCATGCTTCAAACACAGATAAGAAAGTCTTCAGTGTTCACATAAGTCAAATCAGCTGTACTGTATTTACATTTACAAAAATATCCTTTAAAAAACAGATCATACTGAGGAAATTATGAATATTGTTTACATCTGCTATACTGTAAGTAGCTTACGGTATATTATGGAATAATAACATCGTAACAGCTTGGAAAGGTATAACTATCATTTACATTTAGAAATTTACAAGACACCATGGAAAACAAAGGCAAACACATAAATGAGATCTTTGAATATCAACACCCATAATTCATACCAAACCTAATCAGCCATCAATGTAGCCACTAAAAAAAAAAAAGTGCAACATGTCAAATGGAGAAAGAATAAAAATGTTCATGAATAATTAGTTAAGATGAAATTATGATTTTCTAACAGCAATAGTGCTTAATATTAACTACTCTTTCTTTCCCTGGTGTCATGTTAATGGAATGCTACATGGAAGGGAACTACAGACTGAGTGTGGGAAGCATAAAGGATCCCTCTAGATGGCATGGCTTTATAACAATGAATGCTACCAGTTAACTCCATCCTCAGATAATAACATACAGCTTTGGCCAAATGATTAGCTCTTGAATGACAGGTTTTTTTGGGGTAACAATATGAATGACCTGACATTAGCTCCAGTATGTTGTATATGAGGTTCGCTGTCAAAATTTCCACCTGTGGACTATGAAGGTTTCTAAATTCATCAGGGTGTCCAAAGTACAGTATTGTACTTTGGCCCTCAAGGAACAATGTTTATCTAAACATGAATATCCGGATGTCAGAAAAAAAGCAACAAGACAGAACCATTACAGCTCTTGTGAGTTGCAGGCATGAGGTTAGTGGAGTGGTAGTGTTTTCACCCTGCCCTGCCACCAGGTGCCTCTAGCCTGAGGTTCATCATTACCTGTAAGCTGGACAGGGAGGATTGATACCTTCCTGCAACCTAAGTATGGTATATGCTACATCACCTATACTGTACTGCCAAGTTCTGTTGGAATTCATCCCCATTTTTTGTGTTGATGCAAAGGGGGTGTTGGCAAATTATTTGGCCACAGTTGTACCTTACATTAGGAAATTACAATCAATCTCATTTATGAATTTAAAAAAAATATTCTGGTAGCATTTTTAAATGTGGTAAATACCACAGCTTCTTATAAAATATAGCTACATGTTGTTTTGCAAACAAATTTTACACCTCCCAGGATTGTTACAGAGAATTCAAAACATATGAAATTCCCAAAAATTAACACCATACCTATGTAATATGCACATTTAAAAAAAATATGAAGCACCGAGGTACTGAATCATTGATGCGAGAACTGTAACCGATGACGCCAATGTGCGTCAACTGAACCTGAGAGTGTTCATAATAAAATACAGTTACGTACATAGTGCAGCCATTATTCTGTTACTTAAATCCATGCCACATTATGTTTCATAATACCTATTAACAGAATGCCAAGCATCTGGAACATGAGTACAGTAAACTAGGTGATAATTAACCCAGTAATGCTACCAAGGAGATCCATCTCTCACTCCCACACTACCTACAGTATTAGATTGTGTAATTACGCTTCTCCCTCTTTTTAAAACAAGAATAACCCAGTCTAGAACCAACAGAATCTAACATTGAATGGCAGACATCACAAACACTTATAAACGAAAGTGTGTCATTGGCGGTCTAGGGACGTAGGATAATTTTGTCTGCCGGAGAATATGTAATTCAGATTAATTGTGGGACTCGGAGACCAGCAGAAGAAGATATCCTCATAAATATGATATTACTATTATTGGTGATATTTAAATGCAGTAAATACAATGCAATACTTCATATACAAGACTTTAATAAGAGCAAAATTTTGTCACTTTGTTAGTCTTGAAACAATGTTGCCATTACACAACAAATCTTTACAAAATTTGGCATGGAGGTCCAAATTTCAGGATGCATTCCAGAACAATGCATGAATAAATAAAACACAAGTCCGAGTTCCCTCTGGGGTATGAGCCAATTAGGTCAACGAGCCTAAGTGGACCAGTAAGATAGTTTTACTGTAATATAGTGTAAATGCTATGATAGTGTAGAACACTACAGTAGGATCAACTCTATTACAATTTTTATAATTCTGAAGTTTTAAAATACAGGACATTCATACATTGATCCCTAAACTGCTTAATCCACACCACAGTAATAGTTCAGCAAATTTTGCTTACATTATTTCATCACCAAAAGTGATGAAGCATAAAAACAGACTAAACCAACATGCAATTCTCATAAGAGGCATGAAGCATAGTAAGAGAGGCAAAGAATCACTCTGGGAAATGTTTCACAGGAGTGATACCATACCAGTAGAATAGTTCAGGTAAATTGTATATACTGTACACACTAAGAGTAGTATTTCAACATCTATTATATAGTTGTCAATGATGTTTGATAACATGTTTGTGGCACAATGTCAGATTACAGTTGATTTCTATTGTATAAAATACTCACTCTAATTCATTAAATAATTTGTCATTGGCATTCCTATATCTCATGAAAAAAGTTCAACTCTCTTTTGATTATTAAATTTGACACTTCACAATATCTATTGGTATACTGTACAGTAAATATGTCTCCAGCCTCTAAGCAGTTTTAATTTCATCCTTTCATAAACAAAATCGCCACCACAACAATCTAGAACAATCAGTGTAATCTTTGGGAATGTTAATTCATGGTTTGAAACCCCTTACTACAGTAGTACAGTAAAGGAAATACAAGACCCAAAGGAATCACATGTCAGTGCCATCCAGCATCTCACTTCAAGGAGAGGACTGATCATTTTGTCTGTCCTAATTGGCTGAGTTGGCAACTGTACCTTAATTCCAGCCACCTTGTCCTAAGCTTACTCTTACTCTTCCTTGCCTCTACCACCTCATTGACAAAATCATCTTGGTTAGTTTCCCCTTTTCATTCCTCCTTTTGACTGAGCCAAGTTAATGTATTCCTCATAATGTATTTCACCACATCCATTTCAACACTACTCTGTTCCCAACTTTCCTCATCCATCCATCCATACCAAAATGCTATTCCTAATTACATTATAATTAACACTTCCTGTATATTAATTATTAGATTACTGAAACATTAAAACTAATATCATAGCAAGATGCACTGTTTAAACATACTGAATGGTAAAATTTTATATTCACTAAAGGCCAGCTGGTACTATTTGTTCATGCCTCTTACGAACATATGAAGAGATATACAAAATACATTGAACTTTTCTACAAATGGAACACATTGTGGGGCATAGACTTACACAAGCATTTATGTAGTACTTATTTTATACATCATGATGTTTTATGTTTGAGGAAGATTACGAAGTTAATTACAATATGAGATAGAAAACAATGATAACTACAAAGATCTCATTAAAACCCAAAGGTCCAGAGTAATAGGCAACAATTAAATTACTACCTATGGAATCTAAATTTTTACTAAGCTCCACTGCAAATGTACTCAAGGCTAATCTTTTAAGCCATACAGTATTACAATCTATTCTTATCGTCAACAGGGTAATTTTGGATCCCTGACTCTGCCTTGATTTTCTTCACTGCATCTCTATGCATGGGAAAAAAATCTCAAATATATTCTTAACATCCTCTAGTAACAACTACAGGGGAAACAAGCCTTGGGTAAAGTGTATTTATTCTTTTAATAATCCCCTCAAGGAAACACTTCTAGGAAGGAAATAGGCTACCTGGAAATTTCTCAAGTGAAATTTAGACCCCCTCCTTATACTGTACTCAAGTCTATTTTTCTATAGCAGACAATTAATCTCCAAAGCTGATACTGTACAGTACCATAAAGGTTAATCATGAATGGTTGAACCTTAAAAATCATAATGTCAAATTTCAGTTTACCTGATGCAAGGCCGTGTTCATTTACTATCACTTACAGAAAAGCAGTAATCAGCAAATAATATTTATAAGCCATGAATAATACTGTACACGCCTTTTAATTCGTCAATCGAGCAAAATAATTTATGAATATACAGTAGAACCAATTAGAATTTAAAAAACAATTCATTCAGCAGGAATAGGTCAGATACAGTACTGTACTCCCATAGTTATTGGTAACTTGTTAACAAACTTTAACACACCAATGCCTACTGAACTGATCATATCTTGCGTGATAATGCATACAGCAACAATTCATAAAAGTCTAATACATGTAGAATGGATGAAATGGAGCTTTCTTAAAATGAAATTAATAGTTTTATGGCAACTGTGTCCTACATAATAACTTAACACATACCAGAGTCTCCATCTTCAGGTTCATAGTACAGTACAGTACAGTAGTTAACCAAAACAGTAAACCATCACATTTAAGAGATACTTTGCACTAATCCACATCCTGGGTGAACTGGATATCATGAATTGTGACTGTGGCCAAAAGTATTTAGTCAATAATGGTATGATTACAATAACTGCCCATCAGACAAATGGAGTACATAACACTGAACAAACACATTTAGTATGGCATAAGGTTTTTTTCTCCAAATGAAAAAACTATTCCTGTACAATGTCCTATCCTTAATGACTAGAAGTTTTATTATACTGCATTTATTATACCTGACTAGAAATTAATACTTTTTCACAACACTTGTAGAAACTTCTTACATGATTTTAGCACACAGTTTTATTATTGCAATTTTCATATTAGAAACAGAAGGGCTTTAAGTTGTAAAAATAGTCTACCTAGTTCATTTTCTAATCTCTCAATGCAATGGGTTGAAAGAGTAGGGAAAGTGTTGGGACTTGGTGGATATGACTTAATGGTAATGAGCTAGAGCAGAGTTGAAGGACTTACCATCAACAATCAATTATACATTAAAACACAGCTTAAATCACATGGGTGGCAGTTCATTAGAGGGAGAATGGGATATATGAAGATGATTTATGGTCTGTGATACGTGGGAATCATGTGCAGTTGCAGACATAAGTTTCCTTTCACCTCCCGCTGTTCACTGTCTCTCAACCAAATACATCTTGTATTCTATAAAGGGAAAAATAACTCTATCCTATTGTGTTCATGCATAAACAGTACACACATGTAGAACAATATAATTCTCTCAGCTTTAATATCTACAATATTCATTATCTGAGTACAGTATATATATGGGAAGGTGTAACAGAACTTTTGTCCATGGCTGTATACAGCTACATGACTGTATTCTCACCTGCAACTGAAAATAGAAATGTCTGAACCATCAGTGTTGACTATTTTGTTGGTGTGCAAAGGATTGTTTAGACTGCGAGTTACAGTATGTGGATTCTAGTTAATAGAAAGGAACCTATATTGCTGTTGGTGAATTAAAGGCTAACGATTCGTCCAAAGTCAGCCATAAAACATTCTTTTATCATAGGTGTTGTTTAATGGCACTCTTTGGAGGAATCAGTTACATGTACTGTACCTCCAATCTGTTCACCATATTACAGGTTCCTTAATTCAACATTGCATGACTACTTATTCTCATGTAATTTTCACGCACTAAGATCAATTACGGGCTGACTACCATCACACTATCATGGTTAACCTGAACAAGTCTAAGTCCAGATGTAAGACGAGAATATGGCCAATAGTCTCAATTCCCTCAATATAATACTTAACTCTGGCTATATCATCAATATATAATATTTTGGCAGTAGTGTCGTATGCTTCAAATTTTCTATATTGTACAAGTGACATTAAACAGTATAACTTTATTTTTGATACACTTTCCACCTACCTCAACTTCAAACTTTACACTGGGTGTATGTTAATTATGCATTATTAAATACTGCATCCATTTGGAAGTAAGCATGATTATTTTAAATGTACGTACTGTATACAAGAATTTACCAAGAAAAAAGCCAAGTACATTATCATGGGAATTCAAGACACTGCTGTATCTGTATGCCAGGCAACTAACTTCATGATATATCTTTGTTATGATACAATATACAATTATACATGTATTAAAAGTTACTTCATAGTCGTATATGTAGGGGGGATCAAGTCTTCTACTTTGCTATAGTATTACACTGAATAAATTCCTGTGTCTGACATTCATCAGCATTCATCCTATCCTTCACAACAGACAGTTCTATCTACTAATACTGAAAAACAAGTTACCTCAGTCTTATCATTAGGGGAATTATTATATGATACAGTATAGTCAACTGATTTGGATTATATAAGTCATCAAATAAAGATTCTTAAATGCTGGCTGAAATTGCATATGGTTTACATTGGCTAATTCCCCAAAATCAATAACGTTATGGAAACTATAAAAAAATTATAATAATATTTAACCTTTCAATGACAGCTGTCGTCAAACATGTTTCATTGTGATTAATAACATGCTGTTTTTGTTGTCACAGGAAAATTCCTCATTAATAAAGGTTAACTAATACCTAGGACAATCTCAATGCTAAAAGGCAGGCATTGCCAACATTCTTTCACGTAATAAAGAGATATAATGATACAAAGTGACCTTAAACTCTACCCATAATGAAGATATTTGCTGTAACTGCTCAGCGGAAGCACTATACTGTACTGGAAACAACAGGGAATGGTTTATTTATGGCTAAAGGGGCTAAGATTTTACAGCATTAGCAAACTGTAGACTATCGATTCCTCTAAACTGTGAAACAAAACAGCATTTATACTGAGGTTTGCTTCTTGGTATCTTTGAGAAATTATTAGCCTCCATTTTGCTAATGACATCACAGATTCCATAATCTTCTACGTTGTCATATCAATTAAACTTACAATGCACAGCTAAGTGCTTTATAACTGATATTCAGTTAATTTGGTTGCTGCTCTAGAGGCGCAGAAATAATTAGAGATGTGCTGATACTGGGATGTAGACTGATACTATCCAATGACTGATATTTTGCTGATACTAAAACTGATACTGTACAATAATTTGATACATAAAGTATTTGTATTTATAAAAAGCATAAGGCTACTTCACTCATAATACAGAAATCTTGAGGCAAAATTTATTGGATGAGTTTAGCAGCAAAAAATAGTGACTGTCACAAATTATAAACTAATTAAACCAGAACAGTATCAGAGTATCAGCCATATTTTCACGTTGACAGTCAATACAAATACTCCATAGAATGGCCAATACAGTACAGTCCTACCATTACCAATATTATCGGCACATCTCCAGCAGAAATGAAAAGTATATCAGTATCTTTCATTGGAAAAGCAATACTGTATTGATTGCAATTACAATTTGACAACTTGACAGAAACAGAGCAACATATTCTTGCTTATAACACATATGCATAATAGAGTATATGATATTGCTGAGGTGCACCTTATGGAGTTATACACCTTTCATGACTAACAGCCACATAAATACAAAGTACTGTAGTAACATTAAATGTTCATCAATAGTGACCAAGAAACATAATTACAGTACTACATATTAATACTGTACTAGTTTAACAGAATAATAATAATTGTACCTGATAAGTAACTGACCAGTCAGAAAAGAATAAAGGAATATATTTCTTTTTGAAAACAGCCATTCAATGACTCAGTAAATAAAACATCCATATATTGTACTCTATATTAGTGGAGGTTCTGAAGTATAAAATTTCAGATTCCAATAATACACCATGCAGTAATTATAAACACAAACATAATGAGACTAACATTATCTTTCAGCTACTTCAACCCCCAAAACCGGTTACTGGCATAAAAACACGCCTCTGAGAATATTAAAGCAGGTCAGCAAGCATCTTTGGTCTATCCAATGATTAGAGAACAATAATATCTCTATGCCAGGCAACAGAGCCATGTGGCATTTAATTACAATGAGGGAACATCACCAGAAGTAATGGAGAAGGCAGAAATTCTGTCACATCAACACCTACTTCCATCGTCTTCAGCTGTTTCATTCATCCTCACTTCTTGGGACAGGTGTGCTTTGTTCAGATTTGTGGATGTCCTCTAATACCCTGACAACAAGTTGGAGGATGGATGAAATCTTAATGTTTGGCCAGAGGGCGGAGAAAATTGTGTCCATGTGATAAGAGCGTTAGAGATCTATTGTATAAAGAAGGAGATGTATACAGTAATGTAACTAGTGTGTTAGTGGGTCTGTCTGGCTTTTGTTGCTTTTTGATGTATACTGTACCTTTATGACAACTCAAATGTTGCTGGTTCCTCCTTACTGTGCCAAAGTTGAAAACAAAAAAAATCCATGAGTACAGTATACTAAGGTACAGCAATTAGACTGTTTCCTTGGCAAAGTTTGAGGAAATCAGCTTTGAAGAAGACACACACATACCCTGGTTGCTCCTTACACATGTTGAATATACTCTGGGTTCAGGTAAGAGAAACCTAAAAATTCTGTCTGGTCGAGGTTCATCATGAAGAGCTTGTCAGTTGGGGTCAGTTCCGTGCGTTCTGAGGTAAACTGCTTGTCAAAGTTGCTCACATCCTTGCGATGGCGCTGCAGTGAAAAGGGATGTGAAAAAGGTTAATATTTGGTATAAAACAAAAATTATTCAGCATTGCAAGAGAAGATTTAAGTTATGTATTGTAAAAAGTGAAATACAGAAGGCCCTCAATAACATAATTTCCTACTTTAATATATTCTTTAAAAAAAGAACCATTTTTGACGTACAGTAATCATAAATGTGGAAAGATTGTAGAAAGAAGTGGTGGGAAAGTGACAGACGTGTAAGTTCATGATGCAGTATACAGTACCAAGGGTCAACTTTATTTCACATTGTACAGTCATGAAGAAATTATGAATGGCTTAAATAAGCAGTAAAGAGCATAACGAATTATTTACTTAATTTTCTCATGACATTTTCTAACTGCATTAACCTTTTGACAATATGATTACGACAGACTTTTAGAAAATTAATTGATAAATCATCTTTACAGCTGTCACATACAACTGACTTCCATGTGTAGCATATCATATCTTACAGTATGTATCAAGTGTTTTTGTTAGACAAGTTAACTGAAGGATACTGATTACTCCATTAAATAAATACATGTGACAATATCGTATTGTATTTACTGTACTTAGTGTATTTAAGGATAAAAATCCGGACTCATCAAAGAAAGAGTAGTCTCTGTGATGTCTACTTTTATAATGAATATCATTAATTAGATATGAATATAATCTTACCTACTGTCTCATTTTTCAAACAAGTCATATTACTATACAAAAATTCATGAGCTATAGTGTAGTAAAACAATGACCAGCACGAAGTCTTCAAATACTGTACAGTCAACAAACCCATCAAACGGGTCATTGTCATTATTCAGTCCATAAAATTTCTTGTATATTGGCACTGTTTAACAAAGCTTGCACATCAAACAAAGGGGAATCCTCCCTTACGGAAACTGAGTCCTGTACAGTACTGTACACATAGTTTTTGTGTGTGTCAAGTATGATGACCAATAGCTTTACTAGTCCAGCATATACAGTATAATGTACTGGGAAATTAAATCTCATCATAATGGCTACAAATCCAAGTATATACAGTACACTGTACATAATTATTATGAGAACAGTGACTACAATTTATTTCATTGATGAAAGGATTAGAATCCATAATATACAACTGCATATTAGTGTACTTGTACTGTAGTGTACTGTACTAAAAAATAGTGAAAGTTAACACTTGTGTGATTTTCATCCTTCATCATTAACATATTCAAATTAGATTGAAAATCTATTTGCTTACGGTATATAGAATTAATTAAATCATATACAACGGCTTTAAGCATAATGCAGTAATGATTCCTACAATGCAGGTATTAATTCTTAGTGTTTATTTATTTTATGGACATACTGAGACTGATTAAGGATTTCACTAATCAAAAATATAAGAGGGAAAAAATGACAGTGATTACAGTACTGCACTGTATATGATGTAGCAAAAAACTGAGCAAGTTCAATCTTTTACTAATCAACAGGAGAACAAAATAATAGTTTTTTCTTTTGGGTATTAATTATTATAGCACTGTACAATTTTTTGACAATAATCCTTTGCAGGAGCCTGTACATAATAATATATTCAGTACTGTACTTCATTGTGTCTAACCTCAGGGAAAAATATGATATATTGTACTATTGTTTCATAAAGAATTTAAAATTTTCTGTTCTTGTTTTTATAAATGTAAAACATGAGACCACAATTACTATGTAATTCATGCGGACAGCCTTGCAAAAGAAAAATTAAAAAAGCAAGTATTCATTAAAAAAATGCACAAACTTTTGTGACCTCTATAAAAAGTGCAAAACATAGCCAGGCATACTTACCAAAAACAACAGCAACAGCTCATCACTACCTGTCAAGGAACTGTTACACCACAATACTACAACTATCATCCAAACTCTAGATCCTATATGGTTAAAAAGACAAAGAAAAAAAAAAGCTACTGTACTGGTATGTACTCTAGAACTAGCCATGCACAGCCACGAGCATATGTTCGCTAACACTTCCAGGACAGTATAATATAAATAATGTATGTACATTTTAACCCTACAGAACATGAACATGACAGTTATAATATGAATTACACCAATACAACAGGTCCTTGATATAACATGAATGCTGTACAGTACATTCAAAACATGTCATTAACATAGGACCATAAAACTAACATAGTCAATATGATTATAGACCACAAAAACCTTAGAATATATTCAAGTGTCCTATATAAAAAGTAGAGAACAAATTGGTGACTGTGTGTTTTATCAAGGGTCCACTGTAGATGGTTCTTCATCCCCTAACCATAAGGATAAGGGAGAAGAGAAGGAGAGACAGGATGTATAAAGCGAACTTTTGCTTGTGACTATACAGTACTATCTACTTAATTACAGTTCCATAATATTTATAAATAATTGAAAAGAAATACTGTACATAAGAACATCACTTCACCCTCAAACCTCCAAACTCCTTTTCATCAACCAATACCCCATTTGCATTGTCATTTTATTCCTCATGTAAAAGCATAGGTGAAGACAAGTGGGGGCTTGAAGGTGAGACAGTCCGACGGGTTTGCAGGTGAAGTAATGTCACAGTGCTTGTGGGGAACTGTATATACTGTACAAATATATTTGTCCACAACACCAAACTTAACAGATTAAAGCAACATTAAGTATCAATGTAAATATTATATTATACAGAGAGCATAAATATATATATATATATACTATATATATATACTGTATATATAAATATATATACACACAACATTATCTAAATGCTGGGCTCTTCCAACACAGTACATGTACAGTATAAGACTGGTGAAATTAGTCTACACGTAAAATATCTATATGCTCATTTCTGTAGAACTCTGCATGATGCACATTCACCTCGGCAGTTAGCATGCATAGATTAAAACAGTAGTGAACAAGTATATCATTCAGCTCCCATAATATATAGGCTACCAGTAATCCTCCCTCCAGAATTAAGAATGTACTGCTAACATTATATAATTAAACACCCTGCTCTAAAACTTTACATTCTGGATTATTAACTAACTACAAACATCATTTTGAACCTTTAATTTACTGACAAATTAATTGAAGTATTAATAGAACTGTCAAATCTCAGACCATAATATTATTGCATGTACATTTGCTCAAAAAAGTATTTGAGTACATGTTTTGTAGCTCTGACAAGACTTTGGATGATATTTACTGGGACACCAATACTTTTGTAAGGAAAGTACAAAAACAAAAATAATAACCATAACATTATTCAAGACCCCCCAAAGTTCCTCAAAACTTATTGAGCAAGTATAGGACAGTAAAAAGTACAGTACGTTCATGTACCTTACCATATACAGGTATTTTAAAAATCATTATATTCAACAACAACTTTTTCCACTTTTCACAATATTTCTTGTACAGTATATAGAATGCCATGTACAATATTTAAAGAATTGTATATGTACACCCTATGACATTCTGTTAGTTTAAAGCTCTTTATGGAGAATTAGAGCAGTAAGTTGGACCACACATCTTTTGATGGTACCATAGTGAAAGAATAAAGTCCTAGGAAAGTAATGGCCATTTAGAACTACTGTACTGTATATTGCAGCTACAGAGAGCAGCTATTAAAATACAATAAAGGTAGAGCTGGAAAACAATCATGTATTGTAATGGCAAAATCAGAAAAGGTGAATTGATCAAAGGAATTGTATATTTGAGATATGGTAGGATACACAAGGCCATCACTGAACCAAAGCATTCTGAGATAAATTAGTTAAACAGGTAGATGGTGGTGTACTGTACAGTACTGTACTTCTTTTGTCCTTCAAGCCTGAAACAAAGGAGCAACAGAGTGTAACAGGGGAACCTAAAGCAAGCACCACACTTTGTATACAGTACTGTGCTTTTCACTTATTACTAGTACACCAAGGTAATATAAGAAAATCTGCTCTAAAAGTTTTAATTTTATTTAACTAATACTTTATAATTTGAAAGTCTGACAATGGGAGTTGTGGGGGGAAGGGGCTAAATCCAGAGTCAATGGGCTAAGCCATAAAGACAATCTCTTTAGAAGAGATAAATTATTTTCCCGGAATGATAAAATTCAGGCAATGCAGAGGGTTGCATTCTCCAGCATCAGTCTATCACACAGTATTCCACTCCAGTGTTGGTAGGTAGACCCTCTTTGTGACTTAGCTTAGATGTAACTATAGTAATTGGGTAATAGTTTACTAGCTATACTGTACTAAACAGTCTCAAAATGGAACCTGTTTCACTAGTTACTATATTAATAGTTTATTCTATGATTACTTAACAACATTTATGACTTTGCTACTATATGTCCCAAAATTCTTAACTGTTGCTTAACACTGGTCTTAGTAAGACAGATTTTATAAAAACAACCACAGAGACAAAAACTCTACACTGTCTTAATTTAAACATCTGATTCTTGAGAATGGGATCAACAGAGATGAATAATGTAAATAATAAATGTCATGGTGATAGATAGGAAGTATGTGTGTCTTTATATATATATATATATATATATATATATATATGTGTGTGTGTGTATGTATGTATGTATGTATGTATGTATGTGTATGTGTATGTGTATGTGTGTATGTGTGTGTGTGTGTGTATGCAGCCAATAATTCTGCTAATCTGAGTTTTAACTAATGTGAATAACAATCTACGGAGTGATAATCTTTGCAGATTTGAACTCATTTTGTTCTACATTAAATATATCCTTTCATTAGAGATTCCATACTGATGCATCATACTTGCAAGTGCAGTTTGATGTTCATTTATCTGAAAGCAGACTTTATCAAACTGGAATAAGCTTTGTGCTTTACTTCCAAATTCTTAAATGCACATTCTAAACTACAGACATAAGTCTTCAAATTACTCTGTTCTATAAAAGTTATAACACTATGAATATGAGAAATGAGTAAACAGAAAAATATTACATGTTTAAAAAAATTCTATAAAAAAACAATATTATATATTGATAGGACCAAAAATCTCACATTAATGAAAGTACAACTTATTTCCTTTCAATATGTACACTTCTGCTGCATTGTTTACATCATCTGAGAATTGTTATGTAATACTTTCTAAAATGGCTGATGCACCTCAGAGACCAAGGAACACTTGTGTCAGCAAATCATTCTTGAGCTTACCATTATATTACTACTTTATTACCGTTCATTACCACTATTACCATACATTATATTACAAGAGTATATAGATATGTACTTGCTAAATCTCGTAATATATGCTGCAAACCTTTATTAACAGATTTGAAGTAGTACTATACAGAAATTCAAGAGCTCAGGGTGAAAATATGAAGGAAGGAGTTTCATGGGAATACTAGAGTAAATTATGCTTGGCATGAGAAATATTCAGTAGGATAATCCACTGATAAATTTGCCAGACGAATACTTGGTTCATATCTGTTATAGGAGACACAATATACTCTTAATAGAATCTAACCTATGAGCTTCCCCTATTGCTTAAGAGGGCAACTAATATATATATATATATATACTGTATATGTATAATATATTTATATGCTGTAGACTTTTAATTCACAACTTTATACCCTATAACCTACACATCAATAAGAGACATATAATGATTGAATGTAAAAACGCTAGGTGTTACAGGAGTTCTAAGGAGTTGAGATGTTGGAAATAGAAGCTACCATTTCCTTCAAACTGTGCCAAAAAAGTAGCGACTTCATTTTATGTGGTCGTTATTACAGCACAGCTCAGAGGAATCAGATGCTTCCAATTTGCCATCAACATCTTACCTCCTGAAAGGACTATAATCTCTGCTAATGGCTATTATAGAAACAAAACAAACTTACACATTATCTATCTACTTATCATTACTCCTGTACCTATAAGCTACATACAGTATTCATTAATGGTTATCACTTCAATCTAGTATCTACTAGCATCACTCAACATCTGGACTCAAACTAGCTTTCATTATCAAAACTAACAACACTGAGGTCCCAATTGTAGAATGCAACATGTGCCAGAGACTTGGCTTGGTAATGTTGAGGTTCAACCTGTGATTATTCCAAAGAAATAAAGTATGCTCATATAGTGTTGAAGGAATGGGTCAACTTATAAGTCCCATTGTAGCATAATATATCTCCCTGGGAGCATCACATGTTGGAACGTGTTAGTCTCAAGCTGCCTCTGGACTGAGTTTGGTTCTAGAATATAGGCCTTGTTAAGTCAGAAATTGCTCATACTTGGACAAAATCTAACAATACTGTATTTTATTATAGTTTCCATATATCATTAGCACATCTGCTCATTAAGAGATTAAGTACAGTAAATTGATTTCATTACGATAAATTGTTAAAAGTTCTCTGAGGAACAAACTTTGTGCAACAGCTAAAATTCACATTGATACATTTAGACAACAACAATTTTTAATACATTTGGCCTTGTTGAATAAGCTATCAATATAACCACAGTACATACATACTGATATATTACAGAAACATCAAGATAACCTTATTAAATGTTTACCTTACTGAGAAAAGATTAGATAATTCCAATAATTAAGAGTTGACAATCACAGACACAGGAAACTGGGCAACTTTTACAAGGGAAAGCATGAATCACAGGAATGAGGTAAAGATTCTGGAGATACTGTGGAACAAGTCTTCAATGTATAGGGTGGGCAACATCTGCTAATACTTTCAGCAATAAGGGTGCTCAAGATATAACATTTACACTACCATCAAGTGACAATTAACATTGACATCAGTGTACCATGAGTGGACTCAACAAGTTATGAAAAAGTGAAAAGATATACTGTACCACTGGCAACTATAATACTTATCATTATTGTTCCTTTTCACAACTAATCAGAAAATATCAATACAGTACACAACATTGTATGTACTCTTTTTAATGACATCCATGAGTAGAAATAGTATATACTGTAGCATGCATTTCACTTCACTGAAAATGTGCCAATTGTTTATATTCTCCTTAAAAAGATCATTTCTGTTTCCCCTCAAACTCCAACTTCAGAATGAACAATACCTAGCAATCATATAACTTCACTCCAATCTAATACCCCAAAACCTGTTCCAAATACAGTACTGTACTGCATTATATGACAGTACCATGCAACTCCTGCTTAAAGATTTCCACCAACATTACTCAAATGTATCTCAAGAGGGATGAACTACTCTCTAGAAACTGAATATGGGCAAGATAGAGAAAAGAGAGACTGCGAGAACTGGAAGACGAGAGCTGACGTCTGAGAGCACTCCTGACGAGTTGAACTAAGAACCAGAAGCCAGGCATATCACAACAGTCATAATAGCGAAAATTGACTTTAATTCTCACTAACTCGATTCTTACGGCAAAGGAATTATAATTAGACTAATACTATTTTTTCTAGCTTGGAATAACAATGACTTTACAATATTTATTAGAAACTCGTGAACACTTACACATACAGCTAACAACATCACAAGCATGGCGAAAACTACTCTGTGGGGACTTATGAGCTATGTCAACATGTGGATAGAATCAACATACATTTTATTTCTATAAGGTAATGGATAGCAATATGCACCAGGCTATATCAGGAGTATCAATTTCAAGGTACTATTTCAAATGTACTATTTTCCAAAGGAAATTTTATAAGCATTACTGTCCTGAAACTGAGAAAAAGACCAAAATATATATATGCATATACTGTATATATATATCTATATATATATATACAGAGTTTTGAACACTTAACTAAACCACCAAACATTCTGAATTCTTCTACAGGCTGTGATTTATCAGAGATGATGAGAAACAGAATTTAGTTTCGTAGTGCATATACAATTATTGAATGTCAAATTGCAGTTATCTTGAATTTAGGTAAAAAATGCCAGTGTGTGGATTGGGAAGTGTGAGCCGAATGTAAACCATTGCTAAACCCTAGAATATTCTGATTGTCGTGTTGATACCTGGGCTCAATAGTCACGCACACAGTGATAATGGAAATATAAATCAAAATATGCTAGAGTTTGGTGGACACTTATGGAGTGACTCACACCTCACAATGCTCAGATAAACACAAGCAATATAAAAAAGAAAATTATATAATTTAAAAAAAGGAGAGGTAAAATGTAATGCACAGCTCCAGACAGGAACCGTCAAAATGAGAATAATAAACAATCTAAGTAAAAGAAAAATAACTTATGGGATTTTCTTTAACTTAATCAAAATAATAATTGGACACACAGGCACATTAACTTTCATAATTCACAAGTTGATGATGATTGTGGTTTCATGTGCTTGTGATGATGGGAAGTTATAAGGCATATGTCAAATGCTAATAATTTTTGTGTGGCAAAAACCACTTTTCTTACTCAATACAGAACCTGATCAACAAAATGGATATAGTACCTTATTACAACTCATACTCAAAATAATTCTTACAAACTGTGACTACTTGTCCTAAATGAACAAACACAGATCTTAACTAAGGCATCGTTTAAATACCATACCGTTAGCTCCAAACAGTATGTAAATATAGTGCTTATTTAGTAAGCAAATCATTGAGATAATAACAAATACTATGGCTTCATCTGTTCTCATCATATCCAAATAAAATCACATGCCTATTACCCACAATAAATTACAGTATATACTGTACCATACTTTTATATTATTTAAAGTATTACTACCTCATGCTTGCTTCATGCATCTTAAACATAGACATGAGAAAAAAGAAAAATCACAAAACCTCTACCATTTTCTACTGTTAACAGAAGCCTAACCACCACAGTACTGTCACTGGGATGAAATACATACAGTACTGTACTAATGTATATACAGTACTCCCTTTAATATTAAAATTAAGAGTGGAATGTCTTTCTTTTTTCTCCATGGCAAGCAAGCTCTCTCCTGACTACAATGAAACTATGCCTAAGTGCTACCATACTTGCCCAGTGCTATGCTCTTTTGTGGACCCAGGCCCAGTAAGCTATAGCCAAACAGATCTCTCCCCCAGTGTAATGCTATCACCACTGAAGCCAGATACCACGACAACAAATTTTTACTGTCTATAAAAACACAGCTTGGTAAAGAAGATGGATGGGGTACAACACTACAACAGTTACTTTGCCAAAATTAGTGTATGTGTGACTATGTGTACACTTGCATGTGAAAATATGCATGTGAGTTCCTACTATGGCTTAATTATAGTTCTTCACATACCTGTACTACAATATAATACTGGTACAATCATGCAAATAACGAAACTTAAATTCTCTACAGTTTAATGAATACCTAATAACAGCAACAGCAAAAAAATATTAGAAATAAATTTTACCTTTGCTTAATGCACTTCTTTTCATTTCAATGAGTATACTGATGAAAATTCTTACTGTATTTTGTGATACAGTACTATTAATTTTCTTCAAAATTCTATAGAGGTTTATACCAAAAATTGCTAAACATATGAAGCATTCAGAAAAAGCAGTACCACTAAGGTAAAGAAAGTTAATATAAAAAAATTATTAATAGATCGTACTTTAAATTACTGTTCTGTAAACTCTATGGTAAGGAAAAAAATTAAACACTTCTAAAAGGTACTGTACCGAAATATTTAGGTATTTGTCCTCATCTTTTTTAATACTGTATAGTAAAAAAAAATCAAGGTACTGAGGTTTTGTTTCAGTTTGTGCTAACACTATAAAGCTGAGCAGAATTCTGGGATCCTTGGTGCAATCATACTGTACTTTCAACCTTGGCACTCTAAAGCATATTATGCATGTATGCTAAGTGCTGCTAAACTACTAAGTTACCAAGACTTATTTACTTGTACAGTACTGCAATCTTTTATTCAAAGTTTGAGAAGCTCTGCAGGTATAAAAGACAACAACTACAAGACCCAAACTATCAAATCACAACGAGACCTAATACGAGACCTAATAAAAAGCAAAGATCGCGAGACAACGACGCCAAACTGACAATCCGCACTAAGGACCAATTTTACAGTCAATTTGTTAACAGTCAAATGAAGTACCTGAATGACATGTACAGTACTAATTTGTGGATGAATTTTGAATGAACTTTGCCGCATGTGGATGTTCGACTGGATTGTGGAGACTATAATGCATAGTATATTTACTCAGGAGGAATCTTACATTTCTGTTTTGTACTTGGGAAAGAATCAAACAAATACTGGAAAATTGGTCCCAAATGTACAAAGTGAACAATTGAGCAAGCAAGCAAGCACTGAGCACTACAGAAAACAGACAAGCTATTTATTAATGAGCCTTACTGCTGCCAGAAGGGAGGAGCATTCAACAATAATTTTTAATGAGGGAACATGACGAGGCCTTGTTGCCTGGACCACAAGAACTGGGCTTTGTTTGGTGGCCCATTGCTACTAGGCCTTCTGGTTAGCCTAGACTCACACACATAGCAATTCAATAATTTTCTCTAAAGCCTGGTAAAATAAAGGCCATATGGCACCAAGTTACACACAAGCACAGACTGACTAAATGAATAAGTACCAACTTCAGTCTTTTTAGACCTAAAGCGGCAACAAATCAACTTATGGCCGGCTTTACATTCGAAATGCACAATTATGGTATAAGCAAGCGAAAAATGACTTAACGACTCACTGTTACAGCAAAAATTCATTTCAAGTGTAAGCTAACATCTTTTAGGACTAACACACACACAAGCACTAAACCTTAAGCTAGGATAAGCCAATTGACTCCTACCAACTCAAGATCAATATGCACTATTAAGCACAGTTATCACTCCTAAAGGAAAAGTCCATTTCTCAACACAGGTACAGTAATTACACCAATTCAACACCTCAGTCCTATGAATAATACATTCGAGTCTTTTACGCATTTTTATATAAGGAATCGAGTACTTTTATACATATTTATAAAAGGAATACCAGTCTAAAATTTCATACTGAACAAAAAGTTTACAGATGTTACAAAAAGTATGAATTGAATGCATATAATTACAAGATAAACAAATTATTCAGTCAAATAGTTATACAATAATAGGAAATTTAGTGTAAATTAAAACAAAACAAACTATCAATCAATACAACCCAGACCATTATGAAAAAAAAAATAATAATAATATCCAAAGCGCCCAGGAGCATCCCTCGTTAATGACATATATCATCTTGAACAGCTGGCAAGAGTCTGTTGCTGTACAACTAAGTGAGAATACAGAACCAATATGTGAAAACATTGAGATAGTTCACCTGACGTCATATCACTGAAATAACTGAAGGGAGTAGCGTACAGTATATTGCTGGGGTGGAGGTTCAAGAAAGAGTATACAGTATTACTCCTATAGAGTCCTGCTAGTTGTAGGCTTTCCAAAATATTAACAAAAATCAATAATCAAGAACAGTCGTTCTTTGATTTGTCATGTCAACTGTATAAAATCATAAATCATTGTACAGTATTTTGTTAACAAAATTAACTTGGCCATAAAAACATGAGTCAAAAACTTATGTATTTCTTTTCTAAAAATACATTTTAAAGATAAAAAATGAAATCTATTATCCAACATTCTTAGTATTTTCATTTAGACACTCTTTTTAAGAACAAACTAAAATTAAAACTAAAATTAAAATTTATGCAAATACTTTACAAACATTATCCTTTTTAGTTCTTCAGTAATGTGTATTAGAAAAAATTTGAATATAAAGTAAACCAGAAAAAGCTGGTAGTCTCAATAAATTCCTTCTTGACAATATACAAAACCATATTTTGAACTAACACACCAATTGTCATGTGTATGTAAAAAAGTACAAAAAAATATATTAACCAAAGAGTAATACTCACCATCTAATTTTCTCTACAGATACCATGAGATAACAGCACAATACAACCAATCAACCTCAATTAGCTAGTTAAGGGTATAGCAGAAAGTATAGCATAGTGAAGTTCGTTCATCCTATTTAGAGACGAGAAAACACGACCCATCACCTTAAACCTCATTTAAATTCAATCCATAATTCTTTTTTCTAAACATTCCTTCCATCTAAAGGTGAAAATATCACTAAAATACTCCTCTTTATCTATATCTACTCTTAAATTCTATTTTTAAACAATCACTGACCAGAACCAAATATCTCCAGTAACTTGCCTTGTACCTATCATCAAAGAATCATCCTAAGAACTCCGGTCAAATCAGCAAAAATATTTCTAATCCTCATTGTTCAGAAGCTTATCACCTGGGAGTGGCTGGAAGAATGGGTTGGTGTATGTGAAGGCATGGAATGCATCAGGATCAAGATGCTCCATGATCTTCTTGTCAGCAGGTGAGAACTCCAGGCGAGCATTGCGGAACACGGGGTCAAAGTTCTCTCCGAGACGGGGGTTACCCTGTTTGGGGGTGGGGGGTTGGAGGTGAGAGAGGAATAATTTTCTCTCCCAACAAGGAATGATTACTCTATCCCAGGTTTGATATTAATTAGTCTTTCTTCTTGAGCCACTTACCATAAAAAACAATAAAATAAAATCAATCAACACAATTCTAGAGTGACAAAAATGTTTAGAGCAAAAATGAAAAAAGGTATAACAATTACTATACTTGGACTCTAGGTTATAAGCAACCAGGATAAGTAAGCATAATTATACCTTTTGTAAGATTTGTGCATGGTATGGATTGTACAGTATTTTATTACTTTATGGACAAAAAAAGACAAAACAACTGGGAGTAGAGTTCCTTTGGAGTCACTTGAAAGCAAATATACTACATTCTCTCTAAACATTAATAAAAAAACAAAAAATAATACACATTATACTCTCCTTGCATTGTACACTGTGCTTAGTTCTATTAATGTTACTCTATCTAAGCCTAAATGTATGAATGAAATGGATTCACCTAGGAAACTACATGTATCTATTTTTTTCTTCTCCTGAGATAAGAATTTTCAGACTTCATAGTATGAATGAAGCCCAGAAATCAGAAATAAGAGTACAGTAGTAGCTAGAGGAGTGAGGAGTTTGCCACTAATGTATAGTCATTTGAGAAAAAAAAACAGAGTGAAGAGAAAAATTAAGAAAAAAAAAATATAATAGCCATACTATTAATAACAAGCATAATTTTTGTTCTAATTTGTGGATTATAGCACCACAGAAAAAAATACTGTCCAGTACTAATATTCTTTGGCAATAGACAGGAATACTGTATGTTTGTTTTTGTATTGCTTATATATTGTACCATACATACAGCAACCTCTCCTGCTTTTCTACTTTTTTTTCCTGAATTACTTAGATTGTTTTTGTATTTACTAAAGTTTGCTTGCTGAATATTCTATCCAGTTTCCATTCAAACTTTGATCCGTCACCAAGCTTCCCTCATATCTATCCTGGTTACACCTGTACTGTCGCTGTATTTACTGAAGTAATTATACTGTGTCATGAACTGTCCACAGAGTTTATAACTCGCCTGGTGTAGTAGTCACTGAGAATTTTAGTATTGTATCATCTCTGACCTCAGAGGTCAGCGCCACCTATCCTACTATTTCATGCCAAGTTACCCATGTGGACAACATTCTGGACCTGCACTATGTCCAAAGCATAGGTTAGGATACAACCATAAATCATGGCAAAATGAAAACTTTCAATCTACTGTATATGGTTGGACACTACCTGCATTAAAAGGCTGCAAGGGGTTGGATTTCACTTGGAAACAACCAGCATAAAAAATGTGGTAGCAGCTGGACCTTTTACCCGATCCATCGTGCATGAGAGGGTCAATGAAGTTAAGGGTATACCTAAAGAGGTTAGTTCTTGAGTGTGGTGCACTCTTAGCTCACTGTCATCATTCATGTGAGCTTTTGATATTTACCTAAGTATTCATTTCCTCATAGCATATGACTGAATACCATGGACTGCAGAGGTTCCAATATACTGTATGTCTGTTTGAGAACCATATAGCCTAACTTACATACAGTATTTGTAAAATTTTGTAAAATTTTGACCCACAATGAGATACTGAGTACTGCTAGCCCTCAGGAATACTTCATGTATAAACTAATGTACTGTTCTTGACAACTGAGCAAAAGAGATGAAGAAATTGCACTGAAACCTTGAAAAACTGCAGAAAAGTTTTGAAACTGTAGGAATGATGATGATGATGAAAGACCAGAATTACCACCCAAAACCCAGGCTGAGAAGAAACCATACACATTGGAACAACAAAGCAGGTCAGGCCAGGTGAGCTTCAGCGAGAATGCTTGTGAAAGAGGGTTTGAGAAATATTTATATAAGGATGGGTGGGGATGACAAACATAGATCACACTTCAGACATCATAGAGGGGGTGTTAATATGTATGCACTGCAGGGAGGTCAGTTACATGGGTCACATACAAGATGATGTCAAGGGTACAATATATTCAGCCCACTACCAAGACCAATACATTCAGGGGCATGATGTTGCTGGCAAATGGAAGGCTACAGATTACTCCAATATTTATCACAAAAAAAGATTGCTTCTGTATAGCTGCTGTGCTATGCAGCATAGCATAGAGAAATCAGGAGCTTCCAATATGCCAACTATATCTTATCCCCATAAGTAAATGAAAACATCATCTGAAGAGAAGCCTTCATGAGTGACATTTTTCTTTTGTTTCTTTAGGTCTAAATATAACCTGAAGTGATTTTTTATCAATAAAGGTTCCTTCACATGTGGTGTTTTCATCAACCTCTTTTAGTTATAATACACTTTCAATGACTTTAATATGAAGAAGACATATTATGGACCTTACATAAAGATAAGTTAATATGGGGGCACATTACACATCTCTGCATACGAGACAATATGTTTATGTACAGAGAAATTTCTCAAAAAATTACTACTAGAAAATGTGTGGAAGATTAAACTGATGCAAGACAAAGGGAACCTTAATGATACAGAAAATAAAAAGTGGGTAATATTATTAAATTTCTATGTCAAGGAGTTTACCTACTCTGATCACCAACCACCCCTCTTCCTCTCTTTTTTCACCTATATATGAGCATCAATATAATCTGATTCTTTAAAAGTATGATTCCCCAAGGACCTACATGAGAGCACATCATTTACAAATACTGAAGAGGGGAGATGAAAGGGAGGGAGGAGCTATTGCAATGAATACAATGTATCACTGAAGCAGTTTACAAATGAGCAGGTGGTATGATAACTAGAGAAATAATGATTAACCCGTGTAGTGCCAGGGTCAATTTCTGATATTATGTTTTACCTCCAGATGATTTGAATATGCCAGAGACAACCTACAGACACATAGGGTTATGAAGCGATCACAAGTTTTTTAATTGTGCCTACTATTAACTTACATAATTCATGGTTACCTCCAGATGATGATTCCTTAATGAAGAGAAACTACTGGCACTCATAGGGTTAAAAATCTCTTTGGCTGAATGGGGCTAAAAAGTCCATGAGGTAACCCTGTACAATGTCATGCAAGCAATACACTCTACCATGATACCAGCTACACCAACATATATGGCAATACTGAACTGCCAGCAAACAAGTACCAGTTAGTGTATAAAATTTGCCAAACGTATCTTAACTTTCTTCCAAAGACTGAACAATCTTCCCACACTCAGATGATGGACAGCATTACATTACTTCAAGTAATGCTGTGCTACTATATAAAAAATCACCTATATGATCCTACACAATGTTTCAATAATGACTGTACCATCTTCAGGCTTTCTCTGTATCTGTAATATAACTTAAGGTAAACCGGTCGTATTTAATAAAAATGTTTATAATTCTTCATATTTCATTAGTTATGTATTACTTTTTATGTAGGTTATCAACATTTACTCAAAACACTGAATAGTGATCATGTAAAAATCTAACCAAAATATTTCACAAAATATTAGGCATATGTGCAGTTTAAAATCTGATGACAAAATAAAAAAGTAAAGGGTCAGGAAAAAATTTAAAGTATATCTGATGACTTTTAAAATTCTACAGGTTGATGAAATTACTGGAAGTTATAGGGCATAAAATTAAGGGTTCTCTAACATATACTTAACATCAAAGTATTTTTAACTAGAATTTCTAGTACAGTACAGTATTAGTGAACTCCTTTATATTGCAAAAACTGGCACTTTTGAAAAAAGTAAAAAAATCAAATGATTATTATGAAGTTCTTGTTTAGAATCTCATTTTTATCTATCTATCTATAGCTCTGATGCCTTGCTCCCTCCGAGAATTCCCCTCAAGGGGAGGGCCACGACAGAAGAGTTTCCAGTTTTCACTGTTCAAGTACTCCCTTCTAACTTGGTCAAGCCCTCTTTTATCCCTCACGTTTCTCTCCCTCAAATACTCTTCCACTTGTTCTCCCATCTGACTGGTGGTCTGCCTCTAACTACAATATCTATGGCATATACTGTACTATTATATCTTATGCCATTCCATCCTCACATGTTCTCTACTGTATGCTACAACTTGTATTCACCTTTCTGTGGCTCACCAACAATAAATAATTCCTTCCTAGTCCGAATTTTCCTTCTTTGCAAGACTGTCATGCAATAAAATTTTGCCCACTAACAGAGAGCAATAAGAAAATCCACTTTATGGAGAACACCTAACAATCTTTCTCTCAGTTTCTCCCTCTCCCTGTTTCATCCCTATTACAGTACTGTGCAGGTCTATGCCTTTCAATAATTAAGGTTATAACCATGACATCTTCCCCCAATTTACGGCATATAGTTAGACACAACCTGCATCATAAAAGTGCAAGCAGTTGAATTTCACAAGGACACAACTTGCTTAAGAAAAGTGACTGAATTTTTCATAAGACATCAGTATATGAAAGGGATATGCATGTGAACCACATGGTGGCTCACTGTTGGTAAGGCCACAGAATAACAGAAAACTATTCTTTATGTACGAACAAAAAATACACTGTTCTTCGTATGAAACAGCTTGTCTTCAGTCTACAGAAATTCATCTACAACAACAAATTGTGTTGAAAGTTATTTCCCCATTACAGGTACTTTACATATGGGAATTTCTCTCACATTAAAATATCAGCTTTGTTACCCAGGAAACTTCAGTGACTTTAGGTATAATATCTAATCATAATTTCTTACCAATAATTTATAGCAAAACACTTGTACCTACATTAAATATATAACAACAATGTTTAAACAAATCTTAAAAAGATGAAATTGTACTACCAATGGAAGAAAGTAAATTGCAATAAACTTAATTTCCATAATAGTGTACTTTGTACTGTGCATCAGAAATAGATTTTTAGTTTATAAAAAGATCTATTACTTTAGTTTAAATAATAGCTTGGGAAAGCTTCATTCTATTTAATTACAGGTACAGTATTAGATTTTAGTGAACTCAACTTTTTCAACAATGGCATATGTGTCTTTGGACAAAACGGCATAACTTTATCCGGGGTTGTCAATGCTGTAATGAGCTTTCAGTTAGATCAACTGTGTATGATACTGTATAATTTACAGTACATCATGCATTGTCCATTGAAGGATAATCATTCCATTAATATTATAACTGTAAATGATCAGCTACATACCCTTAAGTACTCCTGTCTCTTCTTATAACTAGTACTGTATAATATCTAGTCCTGAGCTTGTATGTGATACTTATGTATTTGTTGATATCAAAGTATAAAAATGCAGATTACAAGGGGCAACTATGTTTTTATCATTCTCACTTAACTTAGTATAAACAAACATACTGGTACCATATGTACCTAGAAATACTGATGTTGTATCAACTATAAGTACAGTAATGGGGTCAGTACGTATATAGATACAGTAGTGTACAGTATGGTGTAGAATTACTGTTCTGTACATTATAAGCCTATTGATAAAAAATAATGTACTCTGGGTTATTCAGTATCCCTGACTGTATACCAGTGGGCCATATGCAGGATGGTTATGAACTAAAATAGAATATGACAAAACCTGGAATGAGAACTCCATAAATTTAAAAAATACTGATCATCATCACTGCCTAGCGAATTGTGTTTCTTGAATACAGCCTATCATTTCTCATAAACTCTGCATCAAAAGCCATGATCAGTTATTCAGTGTTTTTTTTCTTCTACTTATTATAATTACAAAAGTTCTTCACATTGAGCATAATACACTGTAGTACTTAAAAAGTAATTGGTTCATACGCACTAAGGGGAAAACCCGACATGATTTTAACCACTCACTTGCTGTATTGATATTACAGAGGCACAATCAAAACAATCCATTGTCAACAAAAACACCTGGAGAGGGTACAGTATTATAACTTGTTATTTTTAATTTTATTCTGTAGTATAAAATACCGAGGATAATCTAACCCAGTTTCTTTAAGCACATGTTATATACTATAGCCGTCATATTACAACATTTGTCTTTATATCAGGAATACTATAGTTATTGTGACACAGTAAAATTTAGTATGGTATATGAAGTTCAGAAGTAAAAAAAACTAGCTACAGTTCTCTTATAACATGTGCTTTAAGTATATGATTCCTAAATACACATACAATTATATAATTTTAAGAAATGAGAGCTTTACAGGGTACACATATGGTAGCTTTAAAATAATAGTAAACTGTGATCACACTGTTAAATACTTAATGAATGACACAGGAACACTTAACAAGTTATTAACCCTTCTGCTGCATATGGTTCCCTGAGACAAGTAAAACTGTCTGGTGATAAATAATCAATGGAAATAACGAACTACAGTAATATTCTGCAGGAAAAGGGTTAAAAAAGACAATTATGCTTTTGATAATACATGTAAATACAGAACACCATAATAAGGAATTTCTGCAGGAGACTTTGAATTTAAGTTGTTGCATTGTTGAATATCAAGTTCATAAATACAGTAGCTGTAAAATGAATGCCATCTAAAAATAAAATAATATAAAAAATTAGTCCACACTAATAGTCATAAATACAGACACATTACCCGATGATGACAAGTAACAAATTACTTAAGTTTTACCACTAATGCAAAGTCTCCCATTAGAAATATTTATAGCCCCAGGCTATGGTTACAAAACACCAGAGGAGTGAGAAAGAAAGGTGTGACAAATATTTCTCACCAACGTCAAAATAACGTTACAGAGTGTGAGAACAAAACCAAGGTAGAGTAGGAAGCTGGAGCAACACTGAGTTCACCTTGTGTGATCCCAAGATGAAAAACCTGGAACTGACCATTCCACTGTCTTTTTAGTTTATCAAGTAATGCATTTCAGTTGTAGAATCGTTGTCTACTTTAAAATCTATGGTATAATGCATTTATTTCTGAGAAACTTTGAAGAATACAATACAGTATATGGTATACAGATTTGACAAGAACATTACTAATTCATCATAAAATTGTGGCAAAGGCTATCTTGTACAAAACAAAGATTGAGCTACAAAGCAGAGAAAGAGAAAAATATGCCTTGTCAGAAAAGATACAACAAACAATCATGTAAGTTCTATTGCACTGTTCACATACCTAGTGATAGTGTTTATTATCTATTGCTTTATTTTAAAATTTAAAATTATGATTATGATTATGCAATACAGCTTCATAAAGGTCAATTCTGGTGGAGGGAAGGACAGAAACCTGGTATCTGACAGGAGTAATCCACTTATTACAGAAAACAATCAATAGATTTTCTTCCCGAGACCGTTGCTGGCATACTAAGGCAACTCTCTTATGTGCTTTCAAACTCCTTGCTAACAAACAAAACACAAAAAACATTTGGTCAGCATCAGTAAATGTATACCTGGTCTTCTAACAATATTGTTAAATGACAATGCCTGAATATATGCTATGAGACTGCACGCCCAATATCCTTGGAGGGGAAGATCATCTTGTGCCAAATCTAGGTCAGGATGTACCCAACTGTTTCTCAAACACTGATACCTATGTTCATCATGCCAAATTTTTCCATGCTTCTCTCCAGGCATGCATGCTTTAAGGTAGTATCCTATATCATGCTTAGATCTTGTGACAAAACTTTATATTGCATGCTTGGCTTTAAATCCTACACCTCAGATTACATATGTGTGAATATATTAAAAACAGAAATAATATATGACTAAACTTGTTATTTAATGTACTGTATTGTAAATAACAGTAATCTATTTCCTCCACACACATTGTACCACTAAATGAATAAATAACATCTAACGGCTATGACTGAACAAACACCACACAGCAATTGTCTCAACACAAATACTGTTTATTTAAATTTTTACTTCCATAGCTTGACACATTTATACTCGGTTGATTAACAGAATGGAAACACACCCATGCAACACAGGTACAGCATATTATTTAGTTAGTAATGAATGAAGTTTGTAATAACTTTCAGTAACAAGTAACACAACACTACAGTATATGGCCAAGGCACAAGAACTTTTTTACTACATAGGTTTCATGTAAGAGACCACCAATGACAACAATAATTTTCCAACAGTACTACAGCTACTGTACAGTACTTTTATTTTTGAAGTTCAATGGGGTCTTTCTGTTATAGATTACACACGCTAATTTGTCAGTTTTTAATCTTTGACAATACAGTACAGTATTCTTTATTTTAAATATTGTAGCTGTATAAGGGTAAATTAATATACTGTAATGCACAACTTCTGGATGCTGGGTGTGCTTCCTTCCGGCAAGAAATATCGCTTGATATTAGTCAAAGAAAAATGCTGGTGATTTCTGCTGTAAGAATACAACAATAGATGATCAAGATGATGAAATACATAAAGACAGACAGACACACAAGTAGACAGTTAGTGGGCAGTTGTTATTAAATAAAAAGACATTTAAGCACCAGCAGACAGTGGGAGTATAAAGAATGAAGAAGAATAGTGTTGGCTTCTTGGAGAAAACTGTGCTATCTGTTTACATAACATATTATCTGCTTAATACTCCATGTTACCAGAAATAACAAGAGGATATCTACATAGGCTACTCCACAGTGTTAAAGAGGTAATGATGTTGTTAATCAGAGGTAACCGAATCCTCCAAACTGTGCCACTTCATAATATGGAGTTCATTTTGTGGCACTGTTTGAAGGAAATAGTTGTCTCCAATTTGTCAACAACTTAACTTATTAAGCATGTAAACCAATCTGTGTTTCCTGAGTACTGTGAAAACAATAATAATCAACCTCATGATGCAAAATAAATATATAAAAAATATATATAGTGCCAAGCAATTTGCATTAAAAAAATAAACTGCATTACATTATCTACCAGTTACTCTACTTCATTACAGTACTTGTATTCTACTTAATTACTCTGCAGTCCAGTGTGCCAGCTAAATTACCTTATAATACTGTATAAATCTTAAGCACAGACTTTAGAAGAACACAAGCTAAACATTTTGATCAGCACTTAAATGGACGGAAACTACTGTACTTCAATTACGTCTTCTTTTCAGGGTTGACTCTCAAACTGACATGAAATTATTCAATGTGTTTGTAATATGAACTTAAATTGAAAGAAAGATGAATAAATTTAGCATTTAATAAAATTATGGTGCCTTTATGTGTTCTTCTCTTTCACAGTGCCCCTGCTGCATTCTACTCTGAACTAAAATCCTACTTGGACTTTTGCTTACTGAAATTTTTTTGGGCATTCAGCTTTATACTTTACTTACATGTGGTTTACATGTGGTTTCTAATATTGAATATTAGGAAAAAATAATATTATAAGTCAACAATTGTACATGACAGTACTTATTAGTAGCAACTATAGAATTTGAAAAATTTTGAAGCATGAATATAATTAATCCTTTTCTAAAATTTGAATGTAGATTAATGAGCAACAAACATAAAACTTTACACTCAAAACAAGAGCACCTACAACAAAAATATAATACAATAATAGCAACTTTCCATTTTATCCTCACTAAGCTAAAGTCCAAGCAGGAAAAAAGGAGAGTGTTGGTGTCAGTTAGACAATTATAGTGTTTACTCACGATCCTTGGCTTGAAAGGTGGCTGAACCTCCCTGTTCTCCAGCTTCTCCCAATCAATCCTCCTGAAGAAGGGGTGAGTGCGCACATCTTCCTCTCCGTTATGGCTGCAACCAAGCCTCTTCTGTGGCATTTTGGTCAGGAACTGTGCAGGTGGTAGGAAGGCATGTCAAAAAGTAACCAGTACTAATTAAACATTTTACAGATTTGCACAAAATCCTTACAGGAATAATCAAGTACAGTACATACTCTAACTTGCTATTAAAGGTACCCACTTTAATTCTATTGATAGTACCGTAGCTAGATGCCCTATTATTCAAGATGGTTATGATGAAATAAATTGCCTCCATGACGCTAATGTGCAACAGTACATTGCCCTCCCATTACCTGATTCCACTATTCCTATTACAGTAATTAATCACACCATTATCAAATGTTGTAAAGCAAACTAAATTAAGGCTTGTGTTATACCATTCCTTCTATAATAATTCTTAATAATGTAATACTTTATCATAGTGTTAAACATTAAAACATATAACTAGTAAAGTGAGAGATGACTAAGAATAAAGTACTGTACTGTACAGCCTTTTGATATACTGAAAACACAAGAAATATTTTCATGCTGACTAACAACTGAAGCTGCACTTCTTCGTTGAGAATTTATAGGAAGAGCATTGTAAGGGGCAGTTAGTCTGTACTGTATAATAATAATTGTCATGCAATTATTTCCCTCAAGGTGTACAGTATTGCCTTCAAATGAGGTAGGTTCTTCTAATAGGGTTATCACACCATTTCAATTCTGAATTCACCATTTTTATTAAATCTTCTAGTATCTCTCCTTCACTGTTTTTCCTTCTGAGCTTGCTTTCCTCTCCTCTCTATAACCCTTTCTTCTGTTCAAAAGATGGTTGCCTTCATATTGTGGAACTAACCTACTAAAAGCAGCATGTCAAAGACCATTAACCTTACCCTATTCTCCAACTTGCATGATGGAGACCAATGGAAATTGATGCAAAGCTGCCTGTAGGCCATCAAGTTCATTATGTATGTGAACTATGCCTTAAATAATACAGTACATAATTAGAGATACAGTATACTGTAGTAACATTCATGTCCCATATTATGGCACTCAGGGGTGTAGGGATCCTGAGGCTGGGCAACCATAGTTAGGTAATTTGAGGCAGGGTAGCCAACCCATTCCCAGTGGTGGCATGTCATGTGGTAGTCACACAGAGATTTGAATCTAGGCAATACTACTCAGTGTGGGACTCCAATCAAGTACTTTCCTCACTAGACCAATCCGCCCTATAATATTTTCAATAAAACAGTTCAGCAATGATAAATTTAAGACAGGTTGGACTGGGTGATTGGGTCCTCGGGTCGCCTCGACCTTGGCAACCCTGTTCACCCACCTGCACCATATGAAAATCTACTTGTACTCACCAGGTTCTCCTTGGTAACTCTGCCCCACCCAACTGCACGGTCCCCACCAAATTAAGATTGGCTTTCTTAGCAGATAAGCGCTAAACATGCAGCATTAATCGCTATGAAATACTGTACAGTAGTTTCTTTCCTATCGCTATGCATGGCTTCGCTACTCATAATTACGGTATCAGAGGGGCTCCACTGTACTTCAATATCATGTATCATTTATTCATGTAGGTCTAGTGGTTTACAGTAAAGTCCCACATCTCGCCAACTTTCATCTCACATCTCGCCACCTCTCCCCAAATCTCCCAAATCGCAACTCTCGCCATCGACTCCCTAATCTCACCACTGTTCGACCATTTGAATCAACAGCACAAACAAACTAGAGCCGAGTGTTACCGAGCCAAGCCGAAGCAATCACTCTACCACCTATGTTCCCGCAAAAGTAGGGGGTGAAATGAGTAGTTATAGGAAGATTGCTTGTTCAATTTATAATATTATTGCATTTCAATCCACCACCATGACATTTGGGCCATTCCTCAATCAGGTCACCTCACCTCCCTTCACCTCACCTCACCTCCCTTCACCTTACCTTACATCACCTCCCTTCACCTTACCTCACTTCACTTGATAGGGATAAGCAGCCTGTAGGACCCACATGTACACTTTTTTATTTTTTTTACCACCATTGCCATACGTGTACACCATAGTAACACTAGTTCACCAGTCGCTTGTGTTTGTCGGTTGTGTCGACCAACATATTTTTGTCAGTTGGTTTCGTATACATCCATTATCTTACAAATACAATGACTAAATTTGTGCGTAAATGTTTGATAGTGCTTAATTGGCGAGTCAAGGTTGTGATTGTATTTTTTCCCATAAGAAGTTGTATTCAAATCTCGCCATGATATTTTGGTCCCTATTAGTGGTGAGATGTGAGACTTTACTGTACAAGCTATTAGACACCAAATGTTTCTTTATGTTTTGTTAAAATATACCTACAGTACAGAGCTGACGGACTCAAATATGCCCACGGTTAGAGGGTTAAGGGGTGGGGAGCTCCAAAATTTGGGGTGGAAAAATTAAATTAGAATACAGAAATGAGATACTTAAATATCCAGTGAAATTAGTCACATTCCCATTCGTTCTTCGCTTCAAGTTTCAAGCTCATGAAATTATCAGTTCACAAAGTTGCAAGCCCTAACATAACTCCTCCTAGCATATCTCTTTCGCTCCTGTCTATTATGCACTAATTCTTTTGTTTCATCCATTTTCTTGGGATCCTAAATATTAGTTTCAAACGCTGGGCACATCACAAAGGGTAGGTTTGAATTATACAATACCACCATATGTTACTAAAGAAAGAGTACACAATTTTATAATAGAAAAATATGAATGAAAGCCACTCACGCCCTTGCAGCAATCCTTAGATTCCTTGGAGAGAGATTTTGGGTATGACACATTGTGGTCTGTGATGGCAGCAAAGAGCTCCTCCTCATCCTCTCCATCGAAGGGTGGCTGACCCACCAACATCTCGTACAGCAGTACTCCATATGCCCACCAGTCCACACTCTTGCCATATGGTTGGTACAGGATGATCTGCCAATGGTATTAGTAAAGTATAGTATTGTGCCAAGAATACTGTATAATACTTACAGATGGATTGAACAAGTACTTTGAGTTCATGACAACATAAAATGGGAATGTTGCTGCTACATTTACTACTAGTCTACTACTCAACATAACATGATGGACCTAATTTACTGATGAAGGAAGAACACTTGGGGAAAAGACATATATAAATGTCCATCAGAAATCAAGGCTACCCAAATCAACATACCCTGTATTGAAATCCCAGTCATTTACTGTACTAATATCCTGAACAATTATACACAGGCATTTCAAATCACATACAGTACTATAAAACAGACATTTGATCATGCTCTCCATGAACTAAAAACCTAGGTTAATCATCTTCTAATATAGATGAATAATTTCTGAGAATATGTACTATGTAATGTGTACTATACTGTACTGATACACTAAAGTGAAGAACATGTGCAATATATAAATATGTCTTTCCTGTATATCATTATGGCTAAAATGTAAAATATAACTTGCATACAGTACAGCATGAAAAAAAATGCAGATCCTTTTTGTACTTTTACATTGTATACCAATACCAGTAGGAGGGTACAGTACATGTATTTATAATTACAGTACAGTTTAAATAATAAAACTTACCTCAGGAGCAATATAGTCAGGAGTACCACAGAAGGTTTTGGTGGTCTTGTCACCTGAAATACCTTCCTTACACATTCCAAAATCAGCAATCTTGATGTGTCCATCTTGGTCAAGCAACACATTGTCAAGCTTCAGGTCTCGGTACACAATGCTATGAGTGTGCAGGTAGAAGAGACCAATGGCAATTTCTGCTGCATAAAACCTAAAAAGTAGAAAAAAGAAAAAATCATAATAAAGTTTCAGGATGTGCACAGATCTGAAGCAAAGTTTTCGTACAACAACAACAAGTGTGTGTTCAGTAGCATAAAACACTCTCCTCCTATAGACCCTACAGATCTGAAGAATCATCAAGGAAGTGTCCACAAGAATATAGTTAGTATCTTTGGCTCCATCACCAGTGCTGGATACCAGGTTGTATTTGGTACAAGTACCATACACCACAACCCACAACTTCTTTCATCTTAACAAATCAAGGAAGACATAGCTGTTGTTGGTGGTGTTAAGGGGATAGTATACTTTTGGTACATTGGAGCGCCTTGATTCCTCCAAAGTATGACAAGAAACAGGACCAGATAAGCAGAAATAATTGTGGCCTGTTGCCTGGACTAGTTTGGAGGAATCATTTACTCCAGAATTACCAACAGTGTACTATGCCCTTAAAGTTCCTCAAGCTGCCTGGCCAAACAGCCCCGAGCCCCGGAGGGAGGAAGGCCGTGGCTTTGACCGGGCTAGTCCAAGGAAACAGTTACTGATATTCCTGGTAAAGTCATGGTCTAATGTACTGCAACCTGGTGAATAAAAGCGAGCTATTTGAGTTAATTCTATGAACCAAAATTGCACACACCAACAGCTATAGTTTCGGATCATTTTTCGAAGCCATCTCATTGGAAGGTGTTGCAATACATTAGACCATGACTTTACCAGAGTCTTGGAAAGGTAGTATATTCATATCAGCATATCACACCTACACAAAAATAATAACCCCCACCATACTACTTACACAGCAACAGGTTCCTTAAATTTGCCACACTGTTGAATCTGGAACATGAGATCCCCTCCATTCACGTACTCCATCACAAAGTATAACCGATCCTGAGGAATGAAAGATACAGGTCACCACTGTATCCTAATTCACAAAATAAATCACAATATACAACTTTATGTTTTTATCCTCTGATTTTTATTTTTTTTTACCAAGTCACGAATGTAATTAAAATAGTAACTGAAAATCCCAAGATCTCAGCAATTTTCCATAGATCTGTGGAAATTTCCCAAGATAATAACTTAGACCCCGAAGGATGACAGGGTTTTAGGACCGGAGGATGTCAGGGTTAGGACCGAAGGATGCCAGGGCTAGGAACTGAGGATGCCAGGGCTAGGAACTGAGGATGCCAGGGCTAGGACCGAAGAATGCCGAGTATAGGTTAGGTTAGGTCAGGTTGGTTCGACTGGCTGTAAAAATTTCAGGTAGAAATTCCCTAGATATTGGGGTATTTTTTTGTACTGCTCAAACTTGGCTCGGATTTTCATTTTTTCGACATTTAGGCGAAATAATTATTAAATGTATGTTAATTTACGTATTTTCCCCCACACAAGATTGTAGGGGTAAAAAGGGAAAATGAAAACTAACATGATGCATCATTTCCGAAAACAATTGGATAAAAAAAAATGAAATAAAAGCGCATTTCACACACAAAAATAATAATAATAATAATAATAATAATAATAAATAAATAAACTTGGAGGCTCACTTGTAAATTTATAGCCAAAGAACTACTAACCAAGGATATTATTATAGTTTATTATTATTATTATTGTAGTGTATTATTATTATTGTAGTGTATTATTATTATTGTAGTGTATTATTATTATTATTATTATTATAGTGTATTATTATTATTGTAGTGTATTATTATTATTATTATAGTGTATTATTATTATTGTAGTGTATTATTATTATTATTATAGTGTATTATTATTATTGTAGTGTATTATTATTATTATTATTATTATTATTATTATTATTATTATAGTGTATAATTATTATTATTATAGTGTATTATTATTATTATTATAGTGTATTATTATTATTGTAGTGTATTATTATTATTATTATCCTTGCTACTAACCATAGTCTGGAAACATGAGTGGAGTTGGACAAGGAAAGGTGGTTTATTAGCGAGTGCCAACACCCTCTTCTCTATCATAGTACACTCCACATCATCGTCTTGAATAATGATGTCCTTCTTCAGGATCTTGATGGCGTACAGTTCATCCGTTCCCTACAACAAATTACACATGGATTAGACAGTATAATATATATTTTTTTTACCATACAGACAGTACCATGTTCGTGTGTGTGTGTGTGTGTGTACGAAAATATGTATGTACAGTAATTTATTTCTGGGGTTAACAATTTTAAATAAATATATGTCCATAAATAAATAAATAAGAAAATGAAAAAACAAAATCCTGATAAACTTTTTCTTTACCTTACGCTCAGCCAGGAGGACCTTGCCGAAGGATCCCTTGCCCAGAACCATCAAATAGTTGAAGTCAGTAGCACGAATGATGTCCCTCTTGTTCATATTGTGAGGAGTAGAGTTGTCAGACTGGGATGGGGTCTTCTTGGTGATAGATGTCTTCTGTTGGGGGGCAGGGGAGGGGGTGCGAAGAGGAAGTGGAGGGGAGGAGGGAGGGAGGGAGGGAGGCAGAGATGGAGAAGATAATGTTAGTATAGGCTTGAAGAGATAACGTGAGGAAGGAGGGGGAAGACGGGAAACATGTTAGTCAAACTTCTCGTATTTATTTATTTATTTATTTGTTGTTGTTGACTCTTGTTGCCCATAATCCCGACCCATACTTTTATTACTGAGAACTGTTTGAATCGTTCAGTGTTGGTTTGGCTTTAAGGGCCCTGTGATCGTGTTTGAAAATTGGAGGCTTCTAATTCCTCCTGACAATGCCACGAAACGAGCTCCTTCGATATAGGTGGTGTTTCGGGGCAATTTTTGAAGGACTCGTTTACCTCCAATTTTCTGACTAAAATCATGGGTCCCTTAATGGGATAGTAGATACATTTGGTACAATAGAGTTCATTCATTCCTCCAAAGTATGCCAGGAAACAGGACCGTATTAACAACAATAATGGTGTCCTGGTTGCCTGGATTAGTTTGGAGGAATCAGTTGTACCATATTTATTTACTATTCAGAGTCAGTTGGATATTAATGATTGGATGATGGGGATTTTCTATGACATTTACCGCCTTAAGGGGGTGTGGGAATACGGGGACAGGCTTGGGGGGGGGGGGGGGTGCAAGAGTAGGGGGACAGGCTTGGGTTTTTTTTTTGGGGTGGGTGGGGTGGTTAGAGGGTGCGGGAATAGGGGGACAGGCTTTCTACCCATCCCAAGCCTGTCCCCCTATTCCCGCACCCTCCCAGTCACCCCCCAAGCCTGTCCCCTACTCCCACACCCTCCCAAAACAACACCACCACCAACAACAACAAACATCAACTGACTCGTGGCCCACCAAGTAACGATAACAACAACAACAACAACAACAACAACAAACAACAACAACCAACAACTCAAACAGTTTATACTTAGTAAATAAACGTGTGGGTCTGAAATATGGCTACTGCTGCTGGTGTCAATTTTATTTTTTATTTCATTATTGTATTAGTTATTGATAGATGGATGGGTGGGATTTGGTATTTACTATTTTATTGGTATTATTTTATGGCTGAAGGTTGATAATTATTTAATGTGTTTGTTGTTGATGTGGGTGCATGTTGAAAGTGATGTCATATTTTTTTCCTTACGAGGTGATGTGTGTGTGTGTGTGTGTGTGTGTGTGTGTGTGTGTGTGTGTGTGTGTGTGTACGAAATGATGGGGGTGGCTGAGACGTTTGTGTGTGTGTGTGTGTTTACGAGGTGATAGATGTTTGTCTGTGCATGTGTTAATAATAATAATAATAATGATGATGAATGATGGTGATGAAAGTCCTAATAAGGTGAGGTGACGTTCGTACCAGCATACACTATACCCTACACTATAAACCAAATTATTACACCATACTGTACTTATAGTGATACACATACTGTATATATATATATATATATATATATATATATATATATATATATATATATGTAATTCTTCTGTGTGTGTGTCGTTAACTTTTTCGCTTTCATTGCCCACACACACACGGGATTTACTGTACATAGTGTGTCATTAAAAAAAAAAAAAGAGAGAGAGAGAGAGAGAGAGAGAGAGAGAGAGAGAGAGAGAGAGAGAGAGAGAGAGAGAGAGAGAGAGAGAGAGAGAGAGAGAGAGAGAGAGAGAGAGAGAATCAGAAACGCTCATGTGAAAGGTAATGATCTCTCTACGAGTCTGTACGCGTCACTGGCTGTTCTCAAAGGCCGTCCCGCTGCTCTCCAAACTTATCCCATCTCGTTTCATTGACTGTAAACCTATTCCATTACACCCGGGGCAGAATTCACTGGCTTTATCTTCCTTTCCATTTGTTCCTCCTCCTCCTCCTTTTGTCTGCCTCTCTCTCTCTCTCTCTCTCTCTCTCTCTCTCTCTTTTATACACACACACCCACATTGAATCTCGGTCTCATATTTATCCTAAACTTCTCTTTGTTTTGATAACCGGGGTGGTTCTTTCTCTATTTTATTTCCCATTTGCCCCTTTTCTTCCCTGGGATAGATAGTAATGAATCTTTTACTGCCTATATATATACGTTGGACTGCAGGTTACGTACGACACTCATTTACTTCGGTATGAAAGGTGACTGAGGTGGTGCTGCTGGGAAAAGTCTACGCAGAAATGAGAAATGGAAACAAATTAAGGACCCTATGTTCGTGTATGAAAGCTGGAGACTTCTGATTCCTCCTGACTATGCTACGAATCAACCTCCTTCCCTATAGGTGTGTGTGTTTCGTGGCAATATTTGAAGGACTCATTAATCTCCAATTTTCTGACTACAACACAGGGTCCCTTAAGGTGGAATGGGAGACGTTAAATATCAATAGTCGACTGTGCCAAGATAAATAAATATTGCCTTATAATAAATACTAGGCTCGGTTGCACTATTGGACACATAAATTCGTGATACAGTCCTGGTGAAAGATGCTCAGCTTTTTCATGTTGTTACACTTTAGAAATATCAGTCATCTCCAATTTACCGTCAGTATCACAGGACCGAAAGAGCAAGGTAAGGGACAGTAATGAGAGCCGTAGTTTAAACAAATTTGAGGGCCCTTACTGGAGCTCTATGAACCCTCCAAATAATCCAGGCCAGAGAACCCTTCAGTATTTCCAATAGAGAATCAACTGTTGCCTGGAGTAGTTTGGAGAATTCATAGAGCTCCAGTAAGGGCCCTCAAATATTTCTAAAACTACGGGCCTACAACGTGATTGATAGGTCTATCTGTCTGTCTGTCTGGGTGTGTGTGAGTGAGTGAGTGAGTGAGTGAGTGAATGGATGTGTGTGTGTGTGTGTGTGTGTGTGTGTGTGTGTGAATGGATGTGTGTGTGTGTGTGTGTGTGTGTGTGTGTGTGTGTGTGTGTGTGTGTGTGTGTGTGTGTGTGTGTGTGTGTGTGAGAGTGAGTGTGTGTGTGTGTGTGTGTGTCAGCTGATGAGAGGACCGACTTAGTTTAGCTTACCGACCACCACACAGAGTAATGATGTCAATGCGTAATTAATTTAAGTATGTGGATTAATGAGTTCTTTTGTCTTCATAATTTTACAGTCCCCAGAAAAATGAAAAATAAATAAATAAATAAGCAATGCATCGAAGCAGATTTCTTTCAATCTTTCTTTTTTCTTTTTTCTTTTTCTCGTGAAGATTAACTATAACTAAACCACAATATATATATATACATGACGAGATGCCACACGTGTTCTTGTTTATTATTATTTGTTTTTTTATCGAATATGAAAGGTTTAATTAATATTTAATTAAACGCCCTTATATGGATGATAAAAAAAAAGACTGTCATAGCAAACTTTAAATCAATAACACCTGTTGCTGATCAGAAAAAAATATTTCTTACATGCCCCCCTCAAAAAAAAAAAGTACAGAATTAGTTACAAAAAAAAATTGAGATGGAGAAATCTGTTTTATAATTTTTTTTTTTAATCTGCAATGGAAAAAAAAATGTGCATATCAATATTAAATTAAAAGTGAATAAATATAAACTTGAATTATAATTTATCAGTTGGAGGTTAAATTAATAATACTTTTACTAATGGTGATAATAATAGTTAAGGCAAGGTGACATAATTTTCATATAGATTAATTATGAGTTAATTAGAGTAGCTTTATTAAATATTATAGTGAGTGAGTTATAGTATTTTAAAGGGTGTGTGGGATTGGGGGACAGGCTTGGGGTGGGGGGTGGGGGTAGAAAGCCTGTCCCCCCTATTCCCGCACCCCCTTAAAAGAGACAAAGTATTCTAATGCAGTATTTAAAAATTAAGTAATAATAATAATAATAACATTTATGCATTTAGAAAACACTGGTATCCTTAACTTATTTACTTTATTATAATTATGTTTTTAATTAAGATACTATAATTATGAGTTGAAAGTAATGAGGAAATATGGTTTTAATGAAGCTTATGATATTGTTAGTTTATGGAGATGATGAAAAAAAATAAAAAAATATATATATATATATGTATACATGTTATTATCTTATCTAAACTAATGACAAAAAAATATATATATGTATACATGTTTTTATCTTGTTTAAACTGATGAAAAAAAATATATATATATATGTATACATGTTTTTATCTAGTTTAAACTGATGACAAAAATATATATATATATGTATACATGTTTTTATCTAGTTTAAACTGATGACAAAAAAAAATATATATATGTATACATGTTTTTATCTTGTTTAAACTGATGACAAAAATATATATATATGTATACATGTTATTATCTCATTTAAACTGATGAAAAAAAAAATATATATGTATAGATGTTTTTATCTTGTTTAAACTGATGAAAAAAAATATATATATATGTATACATGTTTTTATCTTGTTTAAACTGTATGTATAGCAATGAATAAGTGTTTAATAATAAGTATATTGTTAGTTTATGGAGGTGAACAAATATATATATACATGTTTTTGTCTTATTAAAAATGTATAGCAATGAATCAGTATTTAATGAGGGTATAATTATGAATACTTTTTATATAGTGTTATATCCTGAAAATAAAACTCATTGGCAAACTTTAAAATGATAAACATCCTGACCCAAAAACATTTATATAATAACTATATTATTATTTATACTGTACAGTCGGCGGCATATAGACCTTGACCACCAGGGAGGGTGTTAGGGGAAGTCTGTTCAAGGTGGATATGCCGCCGACTGTACTGTACCTAAACTTGGAACTTCATATGAATCTCTGTTCAATAAATAAAGCTAAATTCTGCTGAAAAATTTGTGAATGATTTTTTAGATTATTATGAAAAAACTTTAATTAAATCATTCACTAAATATGTATATACCACCTAACTGATGCTATGAAAATAAATAACAATAAGTGAACAATAAAGCACTTAAAAATATTATTACACATAGGATACAGAAAACATAACATCCATAAATCATAATGCCATTTACCATATAATAATAATAATAATAATAATAATAATAATAATAATAATAATAATAATAATAATAATAATAATAATAATAATAATAATAATAATAATAATAATAATAATAATAATAATAATAATAATAATAATAATAATAATAATAATAATAATAATAATAACAATAATAATAATACTAATAATACTAATACTAATAATAATAATATCTCGAATAATCAACAAGAAGAAAAACACATACAATAATAATAATAATAATAATAATAATAATAATAATAATAATAATAATAATAATAATAATGATGCCACCAACAAGGGTCTATAATTATTACAGTAGGATACATCGATGTCAATAATAAATAACACGTAAGAGACTGAATGACGCATAAAAGCACACAAACACACTAACAACATTTGAGGAGGAGGAGATGTTGTTATTGTTGTTGTTGTTGTTATTATTTTGAAGGGTGAGTTACTGTACGTTGTTGTTGTTGTTATTATTATTATTTTGAAGGAGGAGTTACTGTATTTTGTTGTTGTTGTTTTGAAGGAGTTACTGTATGTTGTTGTTGTTGTTGTAATGGTACATAATAATGCTGTTTGTTGTTGTTGTTGTTGTTGTTGTTGGCAATACTGTACTTTCTTTCTCCTTCAGCAGGTTTACAAAGAAATAAATAAAAAATAATAATATAAAAGAGATAATTAATTTATCTTTTTCTTCCTCCTTCTCTTCCTTCTTTTCCTCCTCAAATGTCACTTTTCATCTACATTCTGTCTAGTTAATAATTAATATGTATGACACCTCACGGAGACTGATGGTGTTTGCATTATATATTAAAAAAAAAATCAATATATATATATAAATAAACACACACACATACACACACACACACACATACAGACAAAAAAGTTATTAAAAAAAAAAAAAAATGGGTTGACCGTATGTAAGAAAGAGCACGTGGTTATTTATCGACGACAACAACAACAACAACGACAACAGACCATAGATACGATGACTCCACAATGATCAGTCCCGTGGTCTCATCGTGTATAAGCCATCGTACCATATAGTCCACAAAGTTATCGTTTTCTTACACACGGCCCCCAAAAAAAACAACAACAAAAAATCCGACATATAATAAATAACAAATAACAAAGAGTGTGTAGGTCAACCATAAATTTAATAAAGACATGGAATTGGTAGTATTGGTGGTAGTGGTGGGCTGCTGAAGTAGTTAATGGCAGTGGTAGTGGTAGTGGTAGTGATAGTGGTAGGAGACGAGAGGACACACATGTTGCTTAAGTTTTTTTTTTTTTTTTTTTTTTTTTTTTTTTCATAATTTACGGTCGACCGATGTAAAAATTTCCGAGGATTGTTTACCCTAAGTTTCTTCCTATGATTTGAGTTAAGGGGGTATGTAGTTTTTTTTTTTATCTGGAGCAATTGATTCCTCCAAACTATCCCAAGCAACAACAGGATACCATTATATTAACTATTTAGTCATTGGTTCTGTTTCCTGACATACTTTGGAGGAATCAAGACAACACCAATAGACTCTTTAAAAAATATATAGACGATATAATAAGATTCTCTAGTATTCTATTGGACGTGAGAAAAGAATAAATAATGTGATAATTATATTTCGTGTGCATTAAAAAAAAAAAATAATAATAACACACACACACACAAAATTTTCCTCAGCTACCAGTTTTATTAATGGTGCATAAATTTTCTCACATCCGTCGGAAATTTTTACACCGTCAGTCGGCCGGAGGAAAAAAAAAAAGAAAAAAAAAAGACGGATTTGGTATGTGTGTATTTGTGTATGTGTGTGTGACTGTAATTAGGGTGTACACACGTCTATAGTGGCGTCACACATACACACACACACACACACACATACATATATACACATACACCCACACATCCATACACACACACACACACACACACACTAACCAGAATAATAACATAAACACAAGGTAAATCAGCACAAACAAACAAACATCAGGAGAGAGAGGAAAATTAAAGGGAAGTACAAGTAATTTTATACCTGACATATTTACCCATATAAACACAAACAAACAAACAAACAAACAAATCTTACGGTACACAAAACAAACAAACAAAGTGACAGACGTAAGGAAGGACGACGCATTAAACAAAAACAACAGAAAAACAAACAATAGTGAGTGAACGTACGCCACGGAGGAGTCACACATACACACACACACACATACACACACACACAAACAAAAACAAAACAAAAAACAAAAACACAAACGGTTTATTATTATGTAAGCCCAGGGAAAGTCTAAATAGAGAAAGCAGCAGCCATTAAACAAACAACTCTACACAACACGTGGGTGAGGACACGGATGTAAACAAACAAAGATGGGCGAGCGACGAGGGATGTCACCTTCTGAGAGAGAGAGAGAGAGAGAGAGAGAGAGAGAGAGAGAGAGAGAGAGAGAGAGAGAGAGAGAGAGAGAGAGAGAGAGAGAGAGAGAGAGAGAGAGAGAGAGAGAGAGTGGGGAGGGGTGGGGGGTGGTGGTAAAACGAGTCTATACAAGTGTAGAAAAAGAAAGTCTCTGCCTGCCTACCTGCCTGAAGAAACAATAGTGACAAGGGATACTTTTTGCTCCATCCATAATTTTTACAGTATATAAATGTGTCAACGCTACACACTTCACTCAGGCAGGTGTGTGTGTAGTAATGTAGTGGGCTGGTGTGTGTAGTAATGTAGTGGTCAGCAGGTTATGTGTGGAAAATGGTGTGTGTTGACTATAGCAAATTATTCTGTAAAACTCGTACAAGTAAGTTGTACCATAAATTACACTGCTGCTGCTGCTATATAAAAAGTGTTAGATTGTGTGTGTGTGTGTGTGTGTGTGTGTGTGTGTGTGTGTGTGTGTGTGTGTGTGTCCGGTTGAGTGGGTTCGGTTTGGCATCACTCACACATTCTTACCTCCACACACACACACACACACACACACAGTCTTCCCTTTAGCTAAGGTAAAACATAAAGTCAGGGTTGAAGAACTTGTTTTACTCAATATTGTAATATTCTTATATCCATTCAAACTTCATACTTTACTTGAACCCTTTTGTCGATATATTAGTAATGAACGCAATAAAAATTATATACATGTATAAATTCGCAGCAGTGAAATGTAATGGTAATAATGTAATTCGAACTTGTGCAGCATATGAAAGCAGTACTGTATTATGAAAGCAGTACTGTATATGAAAGCAGTACTGTATATGAAAGCAGTACTGTATATGAAAGCAGTATTGTCTAAGCCTCAAGCACTCACTAACCACTGCTAAATATAAACATAATTTCCAATTTCCGGGAGGCACCAACTTTGAGTCTGCTGAGAAGGGAATTCTTTAATTAATAACTGATCTAGTTTTGAAAAGAGGTCACCGTGATGGAAATAAAATCGTCCAAGATGTGCCTGGCTTGGAGTGGAAGCAATCAGAGAGTAATTAGCGTGTGGGGGAAGTTTGTCAATCCCCTGAGCAGCGGTGGAGGTCTGATAGCAGGTCTCCTCAAGCACTCACTAATTGACGCCTTCACAACGCTGGGGGCTTATCATCCAACCACCCAGCAAGCCACCCAGTCTGGTGAAATGAAAGCCTCTTATGCAACTCAGGCAGCTCTCGCGTATCATGAGTGTGGGGTTAGGAAATAATATGAACCCTGTGCAGTTTATGATAAAGTGCAGCAGCAGCAGCCCTCACAAAATAAAAATAAAACAAAACAAAAATAATCTGGGAAACTGCAAAACAACCATTAGATTGTTTTTACTCATAATCAATTCCTTTATTTTTCAGTTAATTTTGAGGCCTCCATTCACTTCTGTCTGGTAAAGTTAAAGTTAATTATGGGGATAGTCCAGTGTTGGTAAATCTGGAGCAAGCGATTCATTCCTCCAAACTATTCCAAGCAACAGGACACCATTATTTTTGTTCAACGGGTCCATGTTTCCTGGCATACTTTGGAAAAATGGAGACACTCTAATGTACCAAATGTGTAATACCCCCATAATTTCTCTTCCGACACACACACACACACACACACACGCACAGACACAGACACAAACAGACACATACACACTGACACAAACACGCACACATACACACTGACACAAACACGCACCCAGAAACACAGACACAAACACAGACACAAACACACACACACACACACACACACACACACACACACAGCCAGCCAGCCGACGTGGTTCTTTGCTTTCTCTCTACATAAACACCAACACTTCAATAATCCACAACATTTATTATCATCTGCTTCTGCAAAATGGGTTCTAAAAAAATCTGCAATTGTTTATCAGGCTTCCTGGAGTTTAGATAAAAGCAACAACAACATTACCTATTCATCATCAGATTCTGTAGTGAAGGAAAAATAGATCAACACTTTTTTGTATTCGGAGTTTGATAAGAAAAAAAATAAATAAAAAAAATACAAGAAAAATTAAAATAAGTAAACACAAAAAATAATATATGTACTGCATTCGGAGTTTGATGAACATAAAAAAAAAGTAAAAGAAAAATTAAAATAAGTAAATAAAAAAAAAAAAATATATATATATATATATGTACTGCACCGTGTAATGTTTGTCAGTGTGTGTGTGTAGTACAGATAAATGTTACATATGCTATTCCACAGAGTTCGAACTACAAACCTACAGTACTCTTTTTGTATAATGAAAGATAACAAACTATTTATAATCAAGTTTTATTTTTTTTGTAAGTTAATGTTGAATAATAGAAACGAAGTGACTATTGATTGTGTAGCAGTTTTTTTTATTCAACGCAAAATTACTAGAAACAGTGAAAAATAAATAAACAACGAAAGAAAACAAACTATTATGATCATTTTCTTTTGTAAGTTAATGTTGAATAATAGACAAAAGTGACTATTGATCGTGTAGAAGTTTTTTATTCAACGCAAAATTACTAGAAAGTGAATAAATAAATAAAAATGAATGACCTTACACACACACAGTTATTTTCCCAGATGAATTATATATATTTTTTTCACACTGACTGAAATCCTCGCTTGTAATATGAAACACTATAAGTATATAATTATTCACGGTGAAATAATATGCACTGGCAATTAGCATAATAATATATAATTTAATAAAATCTGCATGTTTCTTGTTTGTTTGTTTGTTTGTTGTTTGTTTTCGTCTGTCTTCGGTAATGCTTCGTCAGAGAAACACTTAAAATAAATTCTACTCGAGGTTTATAATTTATTTTACAGCATCAAAACATTAATATTTCTTTAGCTGATGATGATGCCGCTTTACATTTTTTTGGGTCTTCTTTTTTTTTTTTACCTTCGCAACAAACGTGGCTTTAATTAAGGAAGGTTTTTATAATCACTCATGTTTTCTTGTTTGTTTGTCTGTCTGTTTGCTGGTTAGTGAACTTGATAAATTACACATTGACGGACGGATATTGATCAAATTTTACCGGATAATTGGACAATAAAGAGAGAAAATAATTGGAGGACCCCGAATCTAAATTGAAGGTCAGGAATGGATATAACTTACAGTATACATAGTGTGTAATTTGTAAAGAATGAAGGTGAAATATGGGTGGTTATGTCCGTAGACTTTCTCTTGGAGTTTGTTAAGTAAAATTATGAAGTGTGGGTGGTTATGTCCGTAGACTCTCCTTTGGAGTTTGTTAATAAAAAGGTACTAAGTGTGGGTGGTTATATCCGTAGACTTTCCTATGAAGTGTGGGTGGTTATGTCCATAGACTTTCCTATGAAGTGTGGGGTGGTTATGTCCGTAGACTTTCCTATGAAGTGTGGGGTGGTTATGTCCGTAGACTTTCCTATGAAGTGTGGGTGGTTATGTCCGTAGACTTTCCTTTGGAGTTTGTATGAAATGGATTAAGTGACTTGTTAGTTTGAGTAAGTTTTCCTCTCCCCTGTCACGGCTTCCTTCGAAAGATTTTCATTTTTTATTTTTTTTTTTTATTTACGTATTATTAGTATATATTGTTTATTGGGTTGGGAACTTAAAATTTAGAGTCATTATTTATATTCTGAAGATATTAAAACAAGTCAAAAATAAATAAACAAATAAAAACATGAAACAGAAAAATAAAACCAGGGCATCCATGTCTGAGAACAAAGTGAAAGGCGAGAAGCAGCAGCAGGACAATTAACACGGGACACCCAGAACAACTTTACAGGGATCGCAAATTTAGTTCTCTTATAAGATAAATTTTATTATTATTTTTAAGAGCGTCTTAATTTTGTTGAGGAGAGGATTATAACATCAATATATATATATAGAGGGGGGGACGTGGGAGGGGACACAGACATGCTATACATTATGTATGTATGTATATATATATGGCTACACCATTTTGATTCTCAAGGCGCCGGACAAACCGTGAAAGGGGCCGGGCGGGGCAGGTCGGTTTATGGGGAGGGCAGACGGACGGACGGACGGGCCACCAGCCGATGATTGATGGATGGATGGATGGGGAGGGGGAGGGAACCCGGTATAGATTCGGTTGGTTGGTTGGATGGTTGGTTGGTTGGTTACGGTTCAGCCCAGCACCCGGTTATTGTGGGGCAAGATTCGGTCCGTCCGTCGCACGTAGTGGTGGTGGTAGTAGTAGTAGTAGTAGTAGTAGTGGTAATGGTGGTTGCGTTGTGGTGGTGGTAGTAGTAGTAGTAGTAGTAGCGCCGTGGGTGGTAGTGGTAGTAGTAGTAGTAGTAGTAGTAGGAGTGGTAGTGGAAGTGGCAGAAGACAAGACAGACAAACCACTATTAACGTAAGGTTAATTAAAATTAAGATAGTGACCCACTACTCAGAGGGGTCTTCTGTATGTAAGTACCTCACTCACTCACTCACCCATCTTCTCAAATAGTAGTCTTAATAGCTAGTAAATTTTATATAATATGTATGCCATTCAAGCCCTCTTAGGAACAACACAATAAAATATGCTGCAAAATAATACGTAACATTTTCAAAAGACAAAACTGCTGCTTTGTAACTTAAAAGTAAAACAATACACATTTTAATACTGAATTTTGGAGAAGCATCTTTCACACATCATCATCCTTACAAATCCAGACTTACCTGTTGGTCTCAGAAACATTCCAAAATAATCTATATAGACAGGACTTTCTACAGGTGCACTGACAGCAACATTGGAGAATAGAATGGCCATCAAATAATACACAGAATATCAATCATAACTATAAACACGGGAATAATATTTATGTTTGTGGAGCTAACTCAGCCACCGGTTAATAAAGGAAGACTAAAATGTAAATATAGATAAAAGTATATATATAAAATAGTAATGGACGAAATATAAAAGTACGTACCACCTTAAATTGAAGACTTAAAAACAATTATAAAAAAGAGAAGAATGTAATAAGAAACACGGGTATTACACTAAACACAATTATTTTCCCCGTCCTACAGCCAAATCCTCAAGCCTAAAAACACAGGACGGAGGACGAGGAAAATGAGTGCCGGTGAAATGATGGACCCTTAACCCCCTCTCATCCGGAGGGTTGGCTCGAGGACTCACATGTGCGTCCAAAAATTCCCATCTAGTGTTGGTGCTGGAAATGCATCCTAATATTTGAGTTGCATTAATTAAAGGAGGGGGGGAATCTCTTGTTTAGTAAATTGGAAGGCTACTGCTTCCTCCAAACTATGCCAGGAAACAGACGACCCCAGTGTTACTAATAGGGGATCTGTTTCGTGGCATAATAATTTGGAGGAATCAGATTACCAACACCAGATACCGGCCATAATTAAGATGTCAATTAGTTAGCCATCACCTCTTGTGGACAAACTGGAGGTTAAGGTTTCCGACTTCTCCGAACTATATGCCACAAAACACATCCCTCAACACAAGACACACTCACTGAAGGCACTGTGGGAAAGCCCGTTCAACTTCAACCACAACAATAACACATCTCTCAGCTGCTCATTGAATAGATATGTTTCCTGGCTTAGTTTGGAGGAGTGGATAGCTTCTCCAGTCTGACTACAAGTGTTTAATTAATCCCTAAGCTGCTCATTGAATAGATCTGTTTCCCGGCTTAGTCTGAAGGAGTGGGTTACCTTCCAATTTATAAACAAGAGATAGCCCTCCAGTCTGACTCCAAGTATTTAATTACCTCATTGAATAAATCTGTTTCCCGGCTTAGTTTGAAGGAGTGGGTAACCCTCAATTTACAAACAAGAGATAGTCCTCCAGTCTGACTCCAAGTGTTTAATTACCTCCTTAATAATGGTCATGTCCTGGTAAAAAAACAAAAACACATGATCACTACACTGGACGATGACAACAACAACAGCTATACGATGACTCAACAACAGCTATACGATGACTCCATGTAGTGTCACTGTAGCCATCGTACCAAGGTCATCTTTGCTCATTCATTACAAGGGAAACAAAAAATTAAAAAGTCATCGCACACGTAATTATTTTCTCGAGATTAATTTTGTCATGAAAGACGATGACTACGAAAAATAAATAAATAAATATATAAATAAATAAATAAATAGACAAAATATAATACCTGCATCTTACGTTCAATTAATTACTCAAACTTTGTCAATTCCAAATATTTCAGACCCATTCTGTGAAGTACTTTTCATAACACTTTTTATTTTATTTAAGGTATAAGGGAAAAAAAATTAGCAAAACATTAGATCCATTCTGCACCATACCATATAATATAATAATTTGTATACATGTGAGTCACCAGCATAGCAAGGGGGTGAGAGGGGGGTTAAAATATATATCTCACACATATTTCCCTTCTGCTTCCTTTCTCTGCTTTTTATGCTTATTATATTGTGTACTTACCTTTCCTTACACAAACAGTCAGTCTCCTTATAAACTCACACTGCTTCCTTTCTCTGCCTTTTATGCTTCTTAAATTATGTACTTACTTTTCTAATACACGTAGTCCGTTCTTCCTTATAAATACACACATACATACATACATCTCATTTTTCTCTCTTTCTCTGCTTCCTATCCTTCTTAAATTATGTACTTACCTTAAATTAAACACGTAATCTATCTTTCTTTACTCACACTCACATATGCCTCGTCGTTTCCTTTCGCTTATGGGTCGACTATATAATTTTTTTCTGTACCAGCCTTCATTGTAAATATTCGTTCCATTTCCTACTGACTTCCCCCACAGACTAACTTATGGTTAATCAACTTACCTTCACTTCTCCCTTCCTTCCTTCTTTTCTTTCTGGATTCATCTGATGCTGTGCCCATGTATCCTCCCTCCCTCCCTCCCTACCTACATACCTCCCTACCTACCTACATACATACCTCCCTCCCTACCTATCTACCTCCCTCCCTTCCTATCTATCTACCTACCTACATACCTCCCTCCCTCTTTACCTACCTACCTGCCTACCTCCCACCTTACCTACCTACCTCCCTCCCTCCCTCCCTCCTTACCTATCTACCTCCCTCCCTCCCTCCTTACCTACCCACCTACCTACCTCCCTCCCTCCTTACCTACTTACCTACCTACCTACCTTTCTTGTCCCTCTCCTGATATTCCCATCTTTCTATAATCTCATTCTCCTCAATTCCTGTTTCATAATTCTACTCCCCTCTCTTTCCTTCCCCTTTCCTTAATATCTCTCATACATACATACATACATACATACACACACAACACACACATACTCTCTCTCACTCTCTCTCACTCTCTCTCTTCTCTCTCACTCTCTCATCATCATCATCATCTGTATTATCCACTTCCTCTGCTTTCTCATCAAACTTTTATACATAATCAATAGCCAAAATCCAGCCAGCGATCACTATCCTGTCTCGTGTGTTATCTCCTTTCCTCTTTTCCTCCTTTTCTCTTTTCCTTCCTTCCTCTTTTCCTTCCTTCCTCCTTTCTTCTTTTCCTTCCTTCCTCCCTCTTTTCCTTCCTTCCTTCCTTCCTCTTTTCCTTCCTTCCTCCCTCTTTTCCTTCCTTCCTTCCTTCCTCTTTTCCTTCCTTCTTTCATCATCATCATCTTCATCTTCCCCATCATCTATACGACCCTCATTTTCCCCTCATCTTTCCCCTCGCCCTTACCTTCCTTCCTTTGCCTTTATCCCTCATTTATCTCTCACCCTTATCCTCCTCTCAATATTGTAAACCCTTTCCCCCTCGTCTGTCTGTCTATTTATCTGTCTATTTATCTATCAAGTCTTTCTTTCTATGCATACCTTTCATTATTCAACATTATTTTCTATCAAGTCTTTCTTTCTATGCATACCTTTCATTATTTAACATTATTTTTTGTATCGTCATCTCTCTCTCTCTCTCTCTCTCTCTCTCTCTCTCTCTCTCTCTCTCTCTCTCTCTCTCTCTCTCTCTCTCTCTCTCTCTCTCTCTCTCTCTCTCTCTCTCTCTCTCCTTCTCTCTCTCTCTCTCTCTCTTTCTCTCTCTCTCTCTCACACACACACACACACACATCCTTCTTCCCTTCCTCAATCCCCTCTTCCTTTCAGTTGCTTTCAAATTAATGTACCTTTTTCTCTTTCCAACTCGTGCATATTCCTCAGTAGTTTTCCACCGTCTCCCCCTCCCCTGTCAAGTCCTATTAATTTTCACTTCCCCGTCTTGGCTTCCCCTGCTCTCTCTCTCTCTCTCTCTCTCTCTCTCTCTCTCTCTCTCTCTCTCTCTCTCTCTCTCTCTCAATTATCAACATTCTCTAAACACACAAACACACACTATCAAACATTCACACACACTATCTCTCTCTTTCTCTCAATTATCAACATTCACACACACACACACACACTCTCTCTCACTCACTCACTCTCTCCCCCACCCCTTCTCTCTCTTTCTCTCTCTCTCTCATAAATAATAAACTAGCCTTCTATCTGCGACACCATCACCCTCCTGACACACTGCTGGTTAAGTCCCCCTCAGTATGGTAATGAAAATGGGAACATGACTTGCCACTTCAGGTAATCCCCTTTCCTCTTCACCATTTCTTTCCCTCCCTTTCTCTCTCTCCTCCTCTTTCTCCTCTTCCTCTCTCCTCTTCTTCTTCCTCTCTCCTCCTCTTCTTCTTCCTCCTTTCTTTGAGTCCCTTGATTCACCAAAGACACACCAAACAAAAGTTAAAGAAAAACGAACAAGACAGACTCATGAAAATAATAAAGACAGGAGTTGGACCCATGACAGTCGGTCGTCTCTTGGTCTCCACCCTTGGCAACTCAAAACCTTCCAGTCAGTCAGTCAGTAAATAAAGAAACTCAAGCTGTGAGGGACAACAAGGGACAACGAAGGCCAACCACCCCTTGACAATAGGTTTCCCCTGCCTGGCTAAAGTGTACAGTAGTTCTTCAACGGGGACATTTTTTTAATTGATGGATATTAGGCGCTGCAACAACAAGGTCCTATAGCGCCAGATAAAGGTGATATAAAGGTGTGACAGTAAATTCAACGGGGACAATACTGCACGTACAGTATAAATAAATATTTGTCTTTTCAACGTGAAGGTGAATCTACTAATAAACAAGAATTCCAGGACACCAAGAATTAAAGAATTAAGTCTAAATAACTATATAAAAAAAAAATGACATCCAAGCACCAAAAATAAATCTAGCTATGGTGAGAAGGAAAGAAAACAGACATACAGGACTAACATGAGTAATTAATATCAGGAAACTAGAACGACACATGATGACAACAATAAATCTAAGAGTGATGAGGACCTGACAGCAACACTTGTGAAGGACCATTAATTTACAGAGGACGTGTTGATATTTCTCTCTGCATGTCGAAGATGAGAGAGACAGACAAACAAACAACTGTCAACACAAAAGTTCTTCTTCAAAATGGTGTTCTTCTGTCTCCAAAATCTCCACTCTTTTTATCCTCCATTCTCTCTCTCTCTCTCTCTCTCTCTCTCTCTTTCTCTCTCTCTCTCTCTCTCCTTTCCTCCACCCACATCTCCGCTCTCCATCCATCTCTCCTTTCTCTCTGTTCTTTGAGTATATTTTTATCCTGTCTGCTGTTATTGTTTTTATTCCGTTCACCGCAGCTGACGGTATGTATGTATCTACAACCAACGACCAAAGGCTAACTGTGATTGGTCAAAGCAAGCTGGCCAATCAGAAGCCTGGTAATGATATCATCTATCTATCTATTTATCTATCAGCTGTGGACATTTCACCCACAGCTTCAGAGGAACAGAATTGAGTTCATACTACACTTCATTTAATTAAAAGTGATATTCTATATGTCGTGAATGAGGCAAACTGAAAATAACTATAAAAAATAATGAACTAAATTCTAGAAAATAACAATTAAAAATAATGAACTAATTTTTAGATCTGTGCAAAATAATATGAAAAGGAGCAAAAATACGAGTAAGAAATTTTCATAATAATTGGCAATAGTTGGAGTTAATAAAAATAGCGGTGGTACCCAAAAACAAAATATTACTTGAATAATATTACAAGAGACTAAAAATACAATAATACAATGAATAATACTAACGAGGGTACAAAATATATAACTAAAAAATTAAAAAAAGAAAAAAAAAAATCTCAAGATAATTACAAAATCAATTCATAATCCAACTAATAATAAAAAAAAATATCACGAAAATCAAGGAAATAACGAGAGAGAAAGAATCTATCATAATGTGAGCAGTAAATAAGAGGATATTTTCCGGGAATAGCTAAGTGGTGGAGGTCGGAACGTCATGTGGTTAAAGGTGAGGTGTAGCCATGTCTGCCTCTCACTACACCACACACACCTGCACTGCTTTCACAAACTCACTCACTCACTCACTCTCACACACATTCACTCACTCACTCTCACACACATTCACTCACTCACTCTCACACACATTCACTCACTACACCTGCACTGCTTTCACACACTCACTCACTCACTCACTCTCACACACATTCACTCACTCACTCTCACACTCTCACTACACCACACACACCTGCACTGCTTTCACACACTCACTCACTCACTCACTCTCACACACATTCACTCACTCTCACTACACCACACACTCACTCACTCACTCTCACACACATTCACATATACACTACACTCGTTATACTTACTCACTCACACACTCATATATATATATATACACACCTGGTATACTACCATCACTCACTCTCACACTCACACACACTCATATATACACACACATTTACTCACTCATTCTCACACTCACTCACTCACACATACACACCTATACTACCATCACACACACACACACACACACTCATACACACCTATACTACCACCACACACTCACACACTCACACTCACTCACTCACTCTTACATATACACACACACACACACCCGTTCTATCACCACCACACCATATATACCATCACTACCACCACCACACCAAATCTATCACCACAACACACATACCTCTTTGATCCTCTCCACACACACATGCTATTTTTTTTTTTATACCACACTCACATCTATTCTACCACAACCAACCAACCAACCAACCAACCACATCTGTTCACCTGTCGCCATACCTGTCCAAGCCCAACCAATCATTAAACCACCATGACAACCGTAAAATACCACACATTCATTAGTCTTTCACACACACACAGACACACACACACATCAGAACACACACACACACACCACAGAACACACATCAGAACACACACACACACACACACACACACACATCAATGTCAGACCAGAGTAATCACATAAACGAATGATAGGCGACAGTAATAAAGGCCAATAAATGAAGAGGAGTGCATGGAGAGGTATACGTGGTGACCAGCAAGGAGATGGCCAACAAGAGGGACACACATACAGCACAATTAGTTCCCTCTGGTGTCTGTGTGTGTGTCTGTGTGTCTGTGTGTGTGTGTGTGTGTGTGTGTGTGTGTGTGTGTGTGTGTGTGTGTGTGTGTGTGTGTGTGTGTGTGTGTGTGTGTGTGTGTGTGTCTCTAGCTGTCTCTATTTATCTCTGTCTGTCTGTCTGTCTCTCTATCTGTTGTCTCCCATTCTCTGCTGTCTGTCTCTCTCTCCCTACTATTCTGTCTGTCTGTTTGTCATTCTCTCTCTCTCTCTCTCTCTCTCTCTCTCTATCTATCTATCTATCAAACTATCTATCTATCTATCTCTCTCTCTCATTGGTGTCAGTGTCCTTTGATTACCTCGCTCCTCCACTACTGACCCTCACGCCTTTGTCCCATCCGTGTCCTGTCTTCCTTCGTCTTAATTGCGTCTTGGCTGTGTCGTGTCCTCCCTCTGTCCCATATATATAGTAGGTACCCTTTCCATGTGCTAAGGAGAGAGAGAAAGAGAGAGAGAGAGACATGCAACAAGTACAAGTAAGAGGGTAGATAGTGTTCCATCTCTCTTCCTGTATATACCTTTCTTTCCTTCATCATCTCCAAGACGAGAGAGAGGAGAGTAAGACATTGTTCCATTTCTCCTGTATATACAACACCTTCATTCACCATCTCCAAGTATAGTCCAAGACGAGACGAGACGAGATTAGATTGTGTTGTTGTGTTCCATCTCTCTTCCTGTATATACCATTCCTTCCTTCCTTCTCTCATCTTTTCTAAACCTGCCCTACTCTCTCTCTCTCTCTCTCTCTCTCTCTCTCTCTCTCTCTCCCTCGAACCAGGTAGGAGCAGCTCGAACCAGGTAGGAGCAGCCCGTTTTGGACGTTTGCTAAACGACGCGGTCATCAACCATCGTACAAAAAACGGGACAGCCCAGGCACAACAAAGTCAGGTAACGTAAAACTAACAAACAGAAAAACAAGGGCAAACGCGCAATCACCTAACCGAAATAGCCTAAAGGTTTTTTATGTTAACGCTCGCAGCATCCATAATAAATTCGCAGATCTAGAGGAAATAACACTCACAGAAAATTATGATATAATCGGCATAACAGAATCGTGGCTAAATACCGAAAGCAGAGACTTCCTAGCAGAATATAAAATTCCCGGTTACACAATATTTGAAAAAGGCCGTACAAATAAAAGGGGGGGTGGAGTACTACTATATATTAAAGACGATCTTAAACCAATTCTATTATCAAAGACGCATATCGATAACGTAGATACATTATATATACTCGTTAGAAATAAATGTGGGATGAAACTTTTGTTTGCTTTATTATACAGACCCCCAGCTCAACCAGTACAAACCGACCGTGATATCTATGAGCAAATTAGCGAGATGAGTAACACACAAGAGGCTGTAATTCTCGGCGATTTTAATTTACCAGTAACAAAGTGGGGAGAACCATTATCAGCTCACTATGGACATGACCTTTATTCTAACCTACAAGAGAGTTCCCTTATCCAATTTGTTAATAGCCCAACCCGTGGAAATAACGTTCTTGATTTAGTATTTGCAACAAAAGAAGACTTGATAGAGAATATCAATGTGGGTGATGAGTTTACCAATAGCGACCACCGCATAATCACTTTCAGTATAAAGTTCAATAAAAGTGAAATAAACCACAGCTACGAAAAAATCCCTGACTTTAGAAAAGCTAACTTTCACCTTCTCAGGGCGATACTAAAAGATACCGATTGGAAATGTCTGCGAGATACTATTGATATTAATTCACAATGGAACTTTTTCACTAATGCGTACACAAAAGCGGTCAGGGATAGCATACCGTTAAAAAATCGACGTTCAGCACAAAACTTAAAGCCCAAGTGGTGGAGTAAAGATATAGCCGACTGTTTACGAGCCAAAAAGAATGCCCATAATAGAGTAAAAATCACAGCCAATAATGACGACCTTGCCAAGTTTACAGACTTACGTAGAAAAGCCAAAAAGTTAATCAAACAGAGTAAAAAGACAATTGAAAAACACGTTGCAAATCAGAGTAAGACAAACCCGAAAGAGTTCTACAGTTATATTCGACAAAAGAAAGTACTTACGTCAACTATCGGTCCAATTCTTGATGAAAATGGGGACTTTACGACAGATGAAGAGCGAATGAGTAGTATCCTAAATACTTTCTTTGCATCAGTCTTTACTACAGAAAACCCGAATGATATACCAGCTGAAACAACAGTCCAAAACGAAAACACCGAAGTATTAAATAATATCAGCATAACAGAAAATGACGTAATCAAATGTATTGATAAATTAAATGTAAATAAGTCACCTGGGCCTGACACGATCTCCCCTCGCGTAATAAAGGAAGCAAAAAGCGAAATAGTAAAACCTCTGACTCTGCTATTTAATTATTCATTACACACTGGAACAATACCTGACGAATGGAAGCTCGCTAACGTAACACCAATATTTAAAAAAGGCAGCAAATCCTTACCTAGTAACTATCGCCCTATCAGCCTAACCTCAGTAGTATGCAAAATGTTAGAGACAATCATACGAGATAAACTTACAAATCATTTAGAGGAAAACAACTTACTCAGAGACACTCAACACGGTTTCCGCAATAAACGCTCTTGCCTAACGAATCTATTAGACTTTTTAAACGACATTTTTAACGAATATGATAAGAGTAAAGCAGTAGACATAATTTATCTAGATTTCCAAAAAGCCTTTGACAAAGTTCCCCATAAATGTTTAATAAGTAAATTAAAATCTCACAGAATCCAAGGCGACACCGTAAGATGGATAGAGAACTGGCTAAGAAACCGTAAACAACGTGTGGTAATAAATGGAAAATCATCTAATTGGACTGGCGTTACGAGTGGGGTGCCACAAGGGTCAGTTTTAGGGCCAATCCTATTCCTAGTTTACATAAACGATATAGATGAAGGTCTCTCATGCATAATATCGAAGTTTGCCGATGACACTAAAATTGCTAATACAGTACTCACTAACGCACAAACTAAAGAAATGCAAGATAACCTCGATAAATTGTCGAATTGGGCGAAAACTTGGCAAATGTCCTTCAATGCAGATAAATGTAAAGTACTCCATATCGGACATCGTAACGTAACTGCAAACTACTCGTTAAATGGTAATCAAATTAAAAGCGTGGATCAAGAGACAGACTTAGGGGTCACAATATCAAGTAACCTAAAACCCAGTCAGCAATGTACGGAAGTAATTAAGAAAGCAAATAAAACTATCGGCTTTATTGGCAGAGCATTCGAGTATAAGTCCAAAGACACAATCCTCACTTTGTATAATTCCTTGGTCCGTCCCCTTATGGAATATTGTGTCCAAGCCTGGTGCCCGTACTACCAGAAAGATATAGTAAAATTGGAACGAGTCCAACGTAGAGTTACTAAAATGATACCAAGTCTACGAAACAAAACGTATGAAGAGCGGCTAAATGAATTGAATCTATTCCCACTAGCACAACGTAGATTGAGAGGCGACTTAATCCAGGTATTCAAAATAATCAAAGGCATAGACAATATGGACTGCAACAAATATTTCAATATCGATCAATCAAACTACACGAGAGGTAATGGCTGTAAAATCATAGGTAAATCTTTTAATTCACACGAATCCAAGAATTTCTTTTTTAACCGAGTCGTCAACTTATGGAATGGGCTTCCCCGTAACGTAATAGAATGTAACACAGTAGACAGCTTCAAACGTCGCCTTGATAAACACCTTGCATCTAATCCCCGACTTTCGATGTTTACTAATGAATAATTTTTTGCCCATTACAGCCAAATTTCAACTACTTTCTATCTTTCCTATAAAATTCCTTGCGGAGTTTTCTCTACCAACTCCACAAGGTTCAGACTCCTGACTTTATTTCCAGTACGGCTCAGGCCGGAGGGATTGGAGGGTGGGGAGAGAGCCTTCTACTTTGCTATCCTTACCTACGACTATCACTGGGGAGAAATTCATTCTCTACCAGTAACCTTCTAATCAGATCACCCCGTGTGGACCGTAAGGTCTGTTGTGGTCTGTGATTCTATGTAACTCTCTCTCTCTCTCTCTCTCTCTCTCTCTCTCTCTCTCTCTCTCTCTCTCTCTCTCTCTCTCTCTCTCTCTCTCTCTCTCTCTCTCTCTCTCTCTCTCTCTCTCTCTCTCTCTCTCTATCTATCTATCTATCTCTATCTCTATCTCTATCTCTATCTCTCTCTCTATCTCTCTATCTCTCTATCTCTCTATCTCTCTCTCTATCTCTCTCTCCCTCTCTCCCTCTCTATCTCTCTATCTCTCTCTCTATCTCTATCTCTATCTCTCTCCCTCTCTATCTCTCTCTCCCTCTCTATCTCTCTCTCCCTCTCTATCTCTCTCTCCCTCTCTCTCTCTCTCTCTCTCTCTCTCTCTATTAATGTATCTATGGTTTGAGTAACAATCCATAGAACAACTTTTATATTATTACATTTCCTAAGTGAAACGAAGACCTAGCAACTACTGTACTTGCATGGAAGGTCCAAAATAACAATGCAAACAGGATTTTAAACATTAAATTACCAAAACTATTCCAAGGAGTACCATCTATATATCTAAATGAAGAGACTCTGTTTGTCTGTCGGGCTATACAAATTGTCATGTGACCACCTACAGCTCCAGGAATTCACACACGGAAAGTGGACGTACACGAGGGGGGACAGAGGACATTTTTGTCACAAAAAACACCCCACTAATTACTTAATTACACATACTTCACTTAATAGTCTAGTTATAAATAAGAGAGTCCTCCTTCTATCTAGTCCTCCAAGCTCTGCCCTCCCTCCTCCCCCCCTCAAAAAAAAATATATATATATAAATAAAAAGATAAAATCAGACTATACCCTAAAGAAGTCCACTATAATTTACAGGGGTGAGTTGCCCCCAATAGCACCCACATCATTATCCCCTATACAGTCAGAAGTCGATACACGTAGCGTCACCATGGAAGTCGCCTCCTTCTCCTCCTCCTTCTCGTCAGATGGTTGGTGTATGCAAAGGTGGAGGAGTTTTGAGGTCATCCCTGCCACTGTCATTTTGTCATTACCCGAATGGTTGGCCTCAAGTCCTACAAATTAGACTGACTGAAGCAACAAATATGACCTCCTGTAATAAATCTTCAAACATCTCTCGGCTTTCACCTCTCGTTCCTTTTATGTCTCCTTACCACCTCTCTCTCTCTCTCTCTCTCTCTCTCTCTCTCTCTCTCTCTCTCTCTCTCTCTCCTTCCTATTCACCCCCCTGGCTTCCTACCATACCAGAAGATCCTTGGCACATCTCCACACACAACGATCAGGCTGGCACTGAGGCCCTCATTGCCTTCCCCTTCTCCTGGTATACGGTGCAGAGGGGATAGACGAGACAGGTGCACGGGTGAACAAATTGGCATGTGCTTAGAAGAAGTGGTGCTGATAGGAACGACACTGATTTTATTTCTATAGATACATGATGACGATCTTTATTGTGTGTGTGTGTGTGTGTGTGTGTGTGTGTGTGTGTGTGTGTGTGTGTGTGTGTGTGTGAACTAGATACAATAATCGTGAAAATGTTGTACTCACACAACTTATTCTCAAGGCTGTAAACAACATACAGTACGACGCAAGTAAGGAAATATTTTGAACCAGGGAGTGGCACAGTATTCGTCTGGACAGTTTTTGTAATGATACGTATGAAAATTTTACGAGTACAGTGCATTACGGTCTACTCCCTCATTCCTTGTGAGTGGAATAAAATGGTGCATATAATTTACAGGTCACTGATATCCTCAAACTGTGTTATATATGCTGTTAGTGGCACAGTTTGGACAATTCGGTACTCGCCAATTCGCTTCCAACCTCATATAGTCATTAATAGTCGTGGTAATTGTTGTTGTTGTTGTCTTTTACAAATTTGTACACGAGACTTGTAATGAACCCCATGTATATCAATCATGAGGAGTGTCTAAGCTGTTTATTATATTTTTGTGTTTGTGAATTCTAGTTAGTTTCCATAATGAGTGGCGTGGGTAGTGGACCATTGTGTTGCAGCACACTTGTGGAACTAAGGACAGTATTTACTCAATTTAAAACTATTTAGGTAGACGGGTAGGAAGGTAATTAAGTAGGTTGGTTGGTTCGTATAACAGTTAGGTACTTGGAGAGAGTACATCATTATTATTATTATCAATTTTTTTTTATCATATGTGGGTTCACTTGATATTGCCCTACATTTACGTGTTATGAAACTATAAATATAAATATATATATATATATATATATATATATATATATATATATATATATATATATATATATATATATATATATATATATATATATATATATATATATATATATTGAATAATGTGGGCTTGCATTTGTGACTGTGTGTGCGTGTGTCTGTCTAATAATAATGAAGTAAGCAAGTATGGAGAGTGTGAACAAGCAGTATTAAGGAGCCATGATTTAGTTGGAGAATGGAGGCTACTAATTCTTCGTGCTCGACCACAAAACAGCACACTTGATGAAGTTTGTATCATGACACAGTATAGAGGAAGCTGAAGCATCCAGTTCGTTCATAACGCATGACCCCTTTAAGTTCCTTCATGTTTCCTACTCTCCCTTCCGTCTCAGTGATACAGATAATAAGATAATTCCTCACCCTCTAACCGAACCTATATTTTTCCCAAACTCACCTTGCCTTCACCCATCCTGTTTTGCTTTCCGTATCCTGTTTATCTTGTGTCCTTGACTGGCTGGCAATCAGACCATTTCTCTGGAAAGCTGATGATCTTCCCCTTGCACACTCCTGCAGGTGTTTGTGTGTGCGTGTCTGTGTGTATAGCGGCAGTGTGCGTGAGTTGCTGACACTTGTCACCTCGTTAGGTCCATATTGATACGAGGTGGTAGTCGAGTAAATTTTTCCTTACCTTGACCTTGAGGAGAGGTGTTAGTTGCGAAAGAGTCTCAAGTTTTGCAGGATCTTGTTATTACCTCCACGTGTCAACTTGTGTGTATGTAACACTGTGCCTACATGTATGTATGAGTGAGCGTCTACATATATGTGGTTGCGGCAACAGGAGGAGGAACCTGCTTGCTTGTAGCGCGTTGAATAATTTTTAATTAAGGAGTAAAGTTTCGTGTTTGCCAAATTAGTTAGTCATAAAATAACTCTGGCAGTACATAAGAAACAGAATCCCTGAAATATTATACTATACACGTGAGTTGGCCTTAGTGCTTGGAAGGAAGAAGAATGAGTTTCAACTTGCCGTTTTGAATATCTTTAAAGTCTTACGATTGTTTTCCTTTGTTTACTCTTTACACATTCTCCTGACAGTGCGCCCATCAATAATTCATAGGCTATATATCAGTTTATTTTAAAATATTCAAATATCAAAACGGCATACTAATGTTTGTATCTATATAAGTAAAAGTGTGTTTCAATATACACATAACTCTTCATACCGTAAAGTAAACAATCCATAGAGGTAGAGTCTAGTAAAGTTTAACATGTAGATGATACTAATGAACTCCCCTAATAAGTCAAATGAACGTGTTGAAGCGTTATGAGTGAGTAGTGGTGACTTCCCCATGTATCACTCCTCGAACCCGGTATATATCCATGGTGCAGGGATGAGGCTTATTATGATTATTCACCTATACTCATTTGACAATAATATATTATCCATTATCTCTTTAATTAGACAGATTCCACAATGTACGTTTGCAATGGTGCTAACCCTGATAACATTCACTATTTAATTTGAAAGCTCCTCTCTAATTACCTGCTTAATGAGACAACTTGCACGATCCAAAGCTGACCGTGGCTCCAGAGAGGGTCACCATGGCAGACAAGACACACACACCACCACCACCCAACACAATGCAGCCACAGCCACTCACAAGGTTTTATTTACTCTCCACAACTTATACACTACGTCACGTTTTACATCATAGATATACAGGGTGTCCATAAAGTCTTACCCTGATTTGTGTGTAATGAAGGTATGAAATCAGGGTAATACTTTGTGGACACCCTGAATAGTATTTACTGTATATTATTGATGCTATAAAGTTCCATTGTTTGTTATCATTGAATACTTCTCGAATCGCGTTTTAAAGATAGATAGTAAAGGTATTTTCTATATTACTAGTGCTATTAAGTTTCATTGCTTGTTATGGGTCCTTTTTATTATTATCACGTTTCAGAGATAGATACGTAGTTGGTATTTATATTATTAATGTTATAAAGTTCCTTTGCTTGTGATGAGTACGTCTTGTATCATGAGATGGTGTGGTAGCAATTGTGTTCATGAATCTTCTTGGAGTATCCACTATGGTTTTTTATTATCAATGAATATTTACATTATTAACCCAAAATGTGTCTGAATTGGTTTTATTGCTGCACATTTATAGAAAAAAATATAGTTCCTAAGACAGAGGTATCTACACGTGGTACAGTCGAATATATAAATTATGTTCTTCTTAAAATTATTATGTAAGAAGTGATAATATTATATATAGCGCGAGTTATTATAATTCTTTTTAAAATACGGTTTAATTTTTAATGTTTAGCATTTGTATTAATTAATTTACGCATTTAACATATATATATATATATATATATATATATATATATATATATATATATATATATATATATATATATATATATATATATATATATATATATATATATATATATATACTCGTATACGGTACGTTGAACAATGGCCTAAACTCCTATCCGGCAAGGTGAACTGACCTTGTTCTAAGGCCTGAATCTCCTGCCTCACACAAGTATTGGAAGAATGAAGGAGTCACCACGGAACAACAACGAGATCTTTTTGGTGACTGTCACTGCGAGAATTTAGAAACCAGTCCCTAATGTGGCGGCCTAATGGTAACAGATTTCTCTTTGCTTTTAGGTGAACATGTCTTTGATGTAGCCCGGATGATAAATAATATTTTTTTACTTCTGTCAATATATGGCAGTGGTTCCAAGAAGTTGCTCCTTCACTTTCTTAAGTAATTAGATGTTTACACCACTGCAATTGTAAACCATTTATGAACGGTTACATTTTTCCGATAATTATTTTGTAGGAAGCCATGACCCGTTTTGGTTCAAGAAATAAGGAAGGTTGTGAGTATAATATAAATAAGTATATATATATATATATATATATATATATATATATATATATATATATATATATATATATATATATATATATATATATATATATATATATATATAAGTACTTCTGGGAGAAATATATTGGTAGAAAAATATACAATACATTTCTAACAGAAGGTGATGGAATTAGTCCAATGGAATTAGCAATGGCAACAATGATTGTCCTTTAACAATTTTCATACATACTTTTATCACACTTCTTTCCCATCACTTTCATACTACCACTTCCTTTTCATTTCCATCTCAAATATACCTCTTCCATCCCATCCCTCTTACACCATCACTTCCATTTCTATCCTGAGCCTCTCACCACTCTTACCTCCCCGTCTCAACAACCTCAAGAAACTTTCCTTGCAAACTTCAGCCACCAGAAGTTTCCAAACATTATCTCAATTTCCCTAAGGGTCTCCACAGCAACATACACTCATGCACATTAGTTCTTTCCACCAATCAGACTGTTTTCTTGAATTGTAGGTAAACAGGTAAACAGAATGTGATACAGGTCGTGTGTCTGTTTTCTCTTTTCAAAACTCCGTTCTTCTCTCTCAAATCTAGGGTGGGTGTGGGTGGGGGGTGGGGGGATGTCTCAGGTATTGTATATATTCAATGTTTTAAACAGCACCTCTATCCAAATTTAAAATATATGTTAATTTGTTCAAGTTGATTCTACGAATATTGCTGCTATTATTTACTCCAAATGTACATTACATCTAATTAATCCTTTTGGTAGTAATTTCCATCTTGTTATAATTCTATAATATTCTAACCTTACTAATTGATATTTTGGAAACATTTGATATCGTCTACTGAAACTGTCATAATTATGTACTTACTTTAACCAATTTTACTGGGTTGAAATTAGTTAACTGATGAAGTGAATTATTCCACCGCCTTACACTGATAATTAATCATTGCTCAAGGTTACTACTATTCATACTGCTGATATTCTCTACACACCTCTCTCTCTTCATCCATCTTCACCACCTCAGCCTACTCTTCAATTTTTACACTTCTCTGGCCATCTGTCTTCTTCAGTGTCCACATCTGCCCCCTCTCTGTCTGTCTTCCTCAGCCTCCCCCTCTCCCTTCCACTCTCCCTCCCCCTTCCCCTCTCCCTCCCCCTTCCCCTCTCCCTCCCCCTTCCCTTCTCCCTCTCCCTTCTCTTCCTCCCTCCCCCTCTCCCTTCTCTTCCTCCCTTCCCCTTCCCCTCCTCCCCTCTCCCTCCCCCTTCCCTTCCTCCCCTTCCCCTCTCAATCCATCTTATTCAACTCAGCCTACTCCTCCCTCTCTACGTTGCTCATCTTCCTCCTTCTCACCTTTTCACCTCCATCTCTCCACTCCTCACAAATCATATTTAACTCATCCTCAACCCTTTCATCACCCTCCCACACACCCTCCTCGTTTGCCTCCTAGTTAGTATTCCCCACACACACTTCATCAAATTTCTTTTAATATTTAGTTTTACAGAATTCCGTAGGCCCGTGTCTTAGGTCTTGGTATTACGAGTTCCTTTATCAGAGTGAATAATGTGACAATTGGACTGATCTGTTTCTTTCGATTTGTTTCATTTCATCAACCTTAGTTCTGATCATTATATTTTAAAATAATTTAATCTTGCCTTTTGTTCTCCACTCCCCATATCTCTCCTCATCATCTCTCAACCCCTTCCCAACTTTTCATTCTCTCCTCACTCCATTTCCTACTTCACTTCTCTCTCCAATAATACCTTCGAAGCACCTCTTACCTCTCCATGCTCTCCTCTATTAATTCCCGGTCTACCTTCCCTCCTTCATCCCAGCAGCCCCTCTGCCAACTTCTCTCTCTCTCCATTTCTCCCCTATCCATTTTTCCACCCACACCCATCTATTCTTTTCTCTCTTCCCTCTCTGCCACCCACCATTCTTTTTCCCATCTCCTTCCTTGTACGACCTCCCCTCTCTCCATGCAGTCTCTTCCCTGTGCATCTCTGCATGTGTACCTTCAACCCTCACTAAGCATCAGTCAGCCAACACCGTCCATTACCTCATTATATTTATACAACAAGGACTTCATCAGACTTGCAAAATTTGACTCTATATAAAAGCATCTCCCAAAAGGCAAGGTAGGAACCAGCTGCAAGTAATTGTTGTACACTGGGGAGGTTTATGTCAGATTAAATATGCTTAAAGGATGAAATAATGTGATATAAGTTTTGAAAAATATTACAACGCCGTTTTAATAAAGGGGACGAAATTAATCCAGGCGTGCAAGTCGTGAATACAAAATTTTAGGATGCAAGTTGCAAAGTTAATAATTTGGCCAAAAGAGATTACATCCATCAGCAAGTATGGGTCGTTCATCTATGCATAATGATGAAGGGTTTTCAGTCCTGGACTCCACTAATATCTTTAACCCACTCACATTGTATGAGACCACTGAACACTACACACTCAAACACACTTTAAACAAGCACTAAGGAGTGGAGGGCAGAATTATAAATTCAAGCACAATAATGTGGACAGACTTCAGATGTGCATCAGCCGAGACAGAGAGAGATAAATGGCCCATTAATCATTCCATTAAAACGGATAATCACTTAGTGCCTAGTTAAAAGGAGGGGGATGTTCCGTAACCTCCAACTCTCCTCCACATCAAGGTTAACTCTTACAAGACGAAGGTTTTCTAGTGATAATATGATCGTTTGCTGTTAGTCTGGCTGAAGTATATAAAGGCGCCTCGTTTGCTGTTTTCCAAATAACATTTTAATAAATATAAACACGGTGGAATAATATTAAGACTGGTAGGATCATCTCAGTGCACGATCCACCATGAGAAAAACACCAAAAACTTTCTGCATCAGACATTGTTATCAGAATATAATTAGACATTCCACATTCCTTACTTAAACTTTACTTGGGAAGAAGAATGCATGAAGTCGGTGACGCTTTGCATATCTTGCTGATAATTAGGGAGAAATTATTGCATATATGTCGGGAATGTTAAGGGGTTACATTTTTGTCGGTGAATTTGTGGCAGTGATTCCTCAGAACTGTTGTACAAAGCAGACCACATACTAGTATATATAGTAAATATAGTAAATATAGTCTATGTAATGATATAGTTTGTAGGAGACATTAACCTCTAATATGGACTACACTGAAAATTTCCCCCCTATCCTTTCCAATCCCTGTATCCATTTATCCTTCAAAAATAATTGGCAGTCACTCAGAAATTAGACATCCAAAGCATCCCCACTGACATTTACGACCAAGCATTATAATGGGGCGTACAATATTGTCGGCAAACTGGAGACTCCTGAATTCTTCCACATGTGACACAGACAAATAAAAATCTCTAGACTAAATCGAGGCCATGTGTTTCTTGATACAACTTGGAGGAACCAGTAGCATCCAATTCACTGAACATAATATCTTCCTCTCTGATTATAGAATATACAAATATGAAAGATCAAGTAAACAAAAGTAACGAAGTATCATCTACCCCCTAAAGCGTTAACAATAAAAAAACAAACAATCGTAGCATTAAATATTCATTAGTAAGAGATATCGTCCAGATTATCTAACTTGAAAGAATTGCCGCTAAGCATCAAATGGAAGACATAGACATAGACATGAGTTCAAACAGCCTGTGGGAAGATAATGAGCAACATCTATCTCCAGTAACAGTAATGGCAAGCACCGTGTAAGTTCTGGCAAGGCTCGGTGTGTCTCAGCCTCATAGTTTTCCCGCTAAAAATATCACCTGACACGGGACGCAAACACAGACCATGGCAGACCCGCTATTTATATACCCTCTAGCAACCCCATAACCCCCCCCTACCCCCACCTCCTACGTAACCCTTAAGGGGGTGCGGGAATAGGCGACAGGCTTAGGGTGGGGGGGGGACTGGGGGGGTCCAGGAATAAGGGGACAGGCTTGGGGTGGGGATAGAAAGCCTGTCCCCTATTCCCACACCCCCTTAAGTTCGAGATCTCTGCTGATGCTAGTTAGATGACATTGTACTAGCCAAAATAAATGAATACCAAATTAGATAGATAGATGTTAGTTAGATAAGTAAAAAATAAATATCTCTCCCGATCCATGCACATAAAATCATGTTGCATTAGTCATAGTAAGATACCAAATGTGTAGTCACCCTGATGAAGCGACTAAACAACAGTTATTGAGGTATGCAGCCTACAGTGTGAGTGACCTTTTTATTACAGTGGAATAAATAAATAAATGATCTTTTGAAAGGCATCGGGGGTTTACGTGTGACATAAAATCGTCTTACGTTAGTCCAAGATGATATATATATATTTTTTAAGACATAATGTGTTGTGTATGAAAAAAAAATTGGAGGCTTCAACTGATTCCTCCTGCCCATGCCACGAAACAAGCTCCTTCCATATAGGTGGTGTTTCGTGGTAATATTTGAAGGACCTGCTGACATCTAATTCTCTGACGTCTTCACAGGGTCCCTTAACTTTTGAAAGGTAGGAATGTTTTCTTACAGCAAGAAAAATGATCTTCAGTCAGAGATGAGTTGTCAACCTTTGTCTTAAGTTAAAGTTATTAATGGTCGTAGTTGTTGTTGTTGTTATTGTTGTTACTGCTAATGATAATGATACTAAAGGTGAGGAATCGATAAACATATCCTCGTTTCACTTGACACTTGATTATAGAAATTTAATTTAACATACCAATAGTGGAAGTAAAGGAGATTTGTGCAATAAATCGTATAGACAGGTTGGGGAAAAAGCGTGTGTGTGTGTGTGTGTGTGTGCGTGTGTGTGTGTGTGTGTGTGTGTGTGTGTGTGTGTGTGTGTGTGTGTGTGTGTGTGTGTGTGTGTGTGTGTGTGTGTGTGTGTGTGTGTGTGTGTGTGTGTGTGTGTGTGTGTGTGTGTGTGTGTGTGTGTGTGTGTGTGTGTGTGTGTGTGTGTGTGTGTGTGTGTGTGTGTGTGTGTGTGTGTGTGTGTGTGTGTGTGTGTGTGTGTGTGTGTGTGTGTGTGTACAGGCGCAGGATTTAAACCCATGAGGCCAACAGTGTTTATTTGTTATTTACCAGCGTGTATATATGTCAGAACGAAGCTCTCTAATTATATTTCTTTTGTATGTCATGAGGTCAGCCACCACCAGTTAAGGGGAGAGTATACTTTTGGTACATTGGAGTGCCTTGATTCCTCCAAAATATGCCAGGAAACAGGAGCAGATGGACAAAAATAAAGGAGTCCTGTTGCTTGGAATAGGTAGGAGGAATAAATTGCTCCGGATTTACCAACACTGTATCCTCCCCTTAAGGGCCGCGAAATATAGGTGGTGTTTCGTGGCAATATCTGAAGGACTCATTTAGCCTATATCCAATTTTCTGACTACATCACAAGGTTCCTAAAATATTGTAAACAACAGCATTTACGTATACGTTACCAATGTCACACTGTTTTATGATACAGCTTCAAAATACACATTAAGTTTAAAAAGTGTACGACGTGTATTATACAGTACAGTACAGTGTGTATGTCGTGTATAGTATTCATTAGACACATATACCATTGTTGTAAATTATTTTATTATCCTATTAAAAAAATGCATTTGGAATGAGAAAAGTACAATATCAGTCAACCATGACATTATATCTCTTACTTAACTCCTAATACACAGGGATGATGGTCTTAAAAGAAAATTATTATAAGGATCTTTGAAAAGGGTGATAAATCTAAGTCATTTTTATTTGTTACGTGATTTATCACAAGCTGTTTAATATAAATTTAATATAAAAGAAATATAGGAAGGACGAATAAAATATGTTCCTCAATAAATATAAGTGTTTGACACCATGACAGAGAAAATATAATACATAAATAATGTCTTATAACTTTGCCATATAAGGCAGCCACACCAGGCACCAATTGAATGTCAATAGGACACAAAACTAGACATTAATTAAGAAGAAAGGAACCCACGACACCACAACATTAATAAAAAGGTCGAGTAATGGCAATGTACAGTACAGACCACAAGTTAGGTTGTACCCGTGAATCTATAATTATATGTTACTCAGAAAGTGAGTGTATATGAAAGCTAAGAGGTGTTTCAGGGGAGCATGGATGTGTATGACATTGTTATATACAAACATAATAATATACAACAGTCTATCCCTTGAGAAATATAAAATCAATGAAGTAGGAGTGTCGAAAGTTATGCACGTGACTGTACACAGCATCCACAAGGAACAAACGAACATAAAATGCCTCGCCTCTACTGGTGAGATGGGAAACAAGATTAAAACAGACTTAATGGGAAATACGGCCGGGGCTCAGTGATAACAACTTGGACAATACAGTAGGCCAGGGAATTTGTTTG